>OX453311.1:18363403-18529031 GCA_949710035.1 Crambus lathoniellus | reverse complement strand
CCTACCCTACCCCTACCCTACCCCTACCCTACCCCTACCCTACCCCTACCCTACCCTACCCTACCCCCTACCCTACCCCTACCCTACCCCTACCCTACCCTACCCTACCCCTACCCTACCCCTACCCTACCCCTACCCTACCCCTACCCTACCCCTACCCTACCCCTACCCTACCCCTACCCTACCCCTACCCTACCCCTACCCCTACCCTACCCCTACCCTACCCCTACCCTACCCCTACCCTACCCCTACCCTACCCCCCTACCCTACCCCTACCCTACCCCTACCCTACCCCTACCCTACCCCTACCCTACCCCTACCCTACCCCTACCCTACCCCTACCCTACCCCTACCCTACCCCCCTACCCTACCCCTACCCTACCCCTACCCTACCCCTACCCTACCCCTACCCTACCCCTACCCTACCCCTACCCTACCCTACCCTACCCTACCCTACCCCTACCCTACCCCTACCCTACCCTACCCCTACCCTACCCCTACCCTACCCCTACCCTACCCCTACCCTACCCCTACCCTACCCCTACCCTACCCCTACCCTACCCTACCCTACCCCTACCCTACCCCTACCCTACCCCTACCCTACCCCTACCCTACCCCTACCCTACCCCTACCCTACCCCTACCCTACCCCTACCCTACCCCTACCCTACCCCTACCCTACCCCTACCCTACCCCTACCCTACCCCTACCCTACCCCTACCCTACCCCTACCCTACCCCTACCCTACCCCTACCCTACCCTACCCTACCCCTACCCTACCCCTACCCTACCCCTACCCTACCCCTACCCTACCCCTACCCTACCCCTACCCCTACCCCTACCCTACCCTACCCCTACCCTACCCCTACCCTACCCCTACCCTACCCCTACCCTACCCCTACCCTACCCCTACCCTACCCCTACCCTACCCCTACCCTACCCCTACCCTACCCCTACCCTACCCCTACCCTACCCCTACCCTACCCCTACCCTACCTGTTCAGTACACCCCTGCCTATACCGCGGAGCCGGCATGGCGCAGTGGAAGATTTATCATGAGTAGACTCCGGACAAGAACTAGGTTTCAGCCGGGATGTAACTGAACAATTGAACTGCGATACACAGCGCTTAATTTAAATTGTGAAGTAAGGTGAGGTTACATACGGGTCTGTGTGTCGAACGTTTCCAAGGCAGAAGTGGTGTAAGGGAGCGCGCGCGCCCCTGGGGTCCTTTCTTCGTCTTCTGCAGACCTTACCATCTCGTCACCTCACTCACAACACATACAACACAGCGTTCCCAAGACACTGGGCGCTTCAACAATAGAAAGACACACACGGGGGAGCCTCTTTTATTACGATTTACAGTCCCGACAAAAAGCGCGTGGTGGACAATTATCTTTCTTTCTAAAACTCCGCGACCAGCCCGATGGATGGCGTCAAAACCTTGGTCGTACAAAACGGGATCACATAGATAATTTAAGATTTTATTCAAACTCGATATGCCAGGCACATTCAACGCGAGCGATTTTTAACAAATTCAGCAAAATTAATCCGACATTTTCTAAGAAGAATTCCAATCAAGTGTCACTGTCAACTTCAAGTGACAGCTAAATGTCAATTTGACGTGACATTATAGATGCGTTCAGAAACGTCGATCTTTTCCGAACATCCCCCCGCCCCGGACCGTTAAGAACGGTACGTCAATCTACGGGTAATCGGGAGAGCCCACTAACTGCTCTCTTCAAAACCGAATCTCGAACCAAAACCTCAGCAAAACGAGGAACTCCGTCAGTTCCGGGGTAGAGTTTAACAATGCGCCCCCTTCGCCAACATAGGGGCGGCAGGTTAGCATCCTTAATCAACACGAGGTCGCCAGTCTGGGGTGGGGTGGTTTTATCTGTCCACTTCACGCGCTGTTGTAGGATATGCAAATACTCCATCGACCAACGTGCCCAGAAGTTTTGGGACATCTGTCTCAACAGTTGGTATCGCGACAAACGATGGGATCCTACATCCTGAATCGGATATTCCCCCTACCCTACCCCTACCCTACCCCTACCCTACCCCTACCCTACCCCTACCCTACCCCTACCCTACCCCTACCCTACCCCTACCCTACCCCTACCCTACCCCTACCCTACCCCTACCCTACCCCTACCCTACCCCTACCCTACCCCTACCCTACCCCTACCCTACCCCTACCCTACCCCTACCCTACCCCTACCCTACCCCTACCCTACCCCTACCCTACCCCTACCCTACCCCTACCCTACCCCTACCCTACCCCTACCCTACCCCTACCCTACCCCTACCCTACCCTACCCTACCCCTACCCTACCCCTACCCTACCCTACCCTACCCCTACCCTACCCCTACCCTACCCCTACCCTACCCCTACCCTACCCCTACCCTACCCCTACCCTACCCTACCCTACCCTACCCTACCCCTACCCTACCCCTACCCTACCCCTACCCTACCCCTACCCTACCCCCTACCCTACCCCTACCCTACCCCTACCCTACCCCTACCCTACCCCTACCCTACCCCTACCCTACCCCTACCCTACCCCCTACCCTACCCCTACCCTACCCCTACCCTACCCCTACCCTACCCCTACCCTACCCCTACCCTACCCCCTACCCCTACCCTACCCCTACCCTACCCCTACCCTACCCCTACCCTACCCCTACCCTACCCCTACCCTACCCCTACCCTACCTGTTCAGTACACCCCTGCCTATACCGCGGAGCCGGCATGGCGCAGTGGAAGATTTATCATGAGTAGACTCCGGACAAGAACTAGGTTTCAGCCGGGATGTAACTGAACAATTGAACTGCGATACACAGCGCTTAGTTTAAATTGTGAAGTAAGGTGAGGTTACATACGGGTCTGTGTGTCGAACGTTTCCAAGGCAGAAGTGGTGTAAGGGAGCGCGCGCGCCCCTGGGGTCCTTTCTTCGTCTTCTGCAGACCTTACCATCTCGTCACCTCACTCACAACACATACAACACAGCGTTCCCAAGACACTGGGCGCTTCAACAATAGAAAGACACACACGGGGAGCCTCTTTTATTACGATTTACAGTCCCGACAAAAAGCGCGTGGTGGACAATTATCTTTCTTTCTAAAACTCCGCGACCAGCCCGATGGATGGCGTCAAAACCTTGGTCGTACAAAACGGGATCACATAGATAATTTAAGATGTATTCAAACTCGATATGCCAGGCACATTCAACGCGAGCGATTTTTAACAAATTCAGCAAAATTATTCCGACATTTTCTAAGAAGAATTCCAATCAAGTGTCACTGTCAACTTCAAGTGACAGCTAATGTCAATTTGACGTGACATTAGAGTTGCGTTCAGAAACGTCGATCTTTTCCGAACATCCCCCCGCCCCGGACCGTTAAGAACGGTACGTCAATCTACGGGTAATCGGGAGAGCCCACTAACTGCTCTCTTCAAAACCGAATCTCGAACCAAAACCTCAGCAAAACGAGGAACTCCGTCAGTTCCGGGGTAGAGTTTAACAATGCGCCCCCTTCGCCAACATAGGGGCGGCAGGTTAGCATCCTTAATCAACACGAGGTCGCCAGTCTGGGGTGGGGTGGTTTTATCTGTCCACTTCACGCGCTGTTGTAGGATCTGCAAATACTCCATCGACCAACGTGCCCAGAAGTTTTGGGACATCTGTCTCAACAGTTGGTATCGCGACAAACGATGGGATCCTACATCCTGAATCGGATATTCAGGCAACGCCAAAAGGGGCTGTCCGATCAAGAAATGACCTGGCGTCAACACTTCCAGGTCATTCGGGTCCGAAGACAACGGGCACAAGGGTCGCGAGTTGAGGACGGCCTCAATTTTACAAAATACCGTATCAAGTTCCTCAAACGTGAGAATAGTTTCTCCAATCACGCGACGCAAGTGTGTCTTGGCAGCCTTTACACAAGCTTCAAAAATTCCTCCCCAGGTCGGACAAGCTGGAGGGCTAAACTTCCAGATTATCCCACGCCGGGAGAGGGTGGTTCCAATGTCTATTTTATTATCAACAAAAAACTTAACTACTTCCTTAAGATAATTACACGTTCCCTTATAATTAGTACCACAATCGGAACGTATCAATGACGGCAGTCCTCTACGGGAAACAAATCTGCTCAAGGCGGCGACAAAGGCTTCGGTAGACAATTCCGAGACAATTTCCAAATGGACAGCCTTGGTGGACAAACACACAAACACGCACAAGTACGCCTTATAGGTTTTAGCATTACGCAGTCTCGAAGCCTTTACAGTAAAGGGACCGGCGAAGTCGGTGGCGACTCCGGCAAAAGCTCTACATTCCGTGACGCGATCAGCAGGCAAGTCACCCATCTGGGGCTGCATGGTCGCGGCCTTCAATCGATAACAAGGCAGGCAACGGAAAACCACAGTGCGAATGGCTCGACGAGCAGACAAAATCCAAAATTCACGCTGCAAAATGGCCAACAAAGCATTGCAGCCAGCATGTTGTGCATTCACATGGCGATCTGTTATTATCAGTTGAGTCAAATGTCCGGCTTTAGGTAACAAAAGGGGGTGACGAGCTCCATACGGCAGGTTCGCATTTCGAAGTCTTCCGCCGACTCGCAAAAGCCCACTCTCGTCCAGGAAGGGATTCAATCGCGATACCGCGCCCTTCAACTTGCGACGGCCTAAACGCAAAATTTCAATCTCGGACTCAAAACTATCAGCTTGTACTCTCCGGACCCAAAACAAGAGCGCGTCCCTACGCTCGTCCGGAGTGAGAACCGACGAATCACGCCTCGCGCGTGGGTTTCTGCAATTGTACACAAAACGTCTGATCCAAGCGGTAACACCAAGCAGCTTCTGTAAGGAGCTGTACCGATCCAACAACAAATCCTTTTCCCCGGCGGGGTTAGTCTCCAGGACGCATGCCCGCATATCAGGAACGGCTACGTTCGACAACGCTGGAGAGGGCGGCCACTCCGACTCAGGCCGCATCAACCACTGTGGGCCCCACCAGAGGGGGTGGTTAATTAGGGTTGGGGCTACACAACCCCGAGACGCACAATCCGCGGGATTCATGGTTCCCGGCACGTGTCTCCAAATCAACTCGATGTCGGAATTACAAATCTGCGACACTCGATTGGCCACAAACACGTCCAAGGTGTGCGCCGGAGCCTTCAACCAACAAAGGACGACCTGACTGTCCGTCCAAGCATAAACCTCTTGTATCTTAATAGATCGACCTAATGTGAGCCATACGTGGTTCAACAAACGCATTAGGAGGGCAGCTCCACACAATTCCAACCTCGGGATCGTATGACGAGTCCGAAGGGGAGCGACTTTGCTTTTCGCTATCACCAGATGCACAGCAACAACTCCGTCAACAGTAACGGTGCGGAGGTACACGGCCGCAGCAAATCCACGTTCGGAGGCATCGGAAAAGCCGTGAAGAGTAACTTTACAATTTTCAGAAGGGAGGAATAGCCTCGGCAAATGCACTTCATTAATCTCGGGGAGGGATGAAACGAAGCTCGACCAATCTCGGAGTAACTCGTCCGAGAGGGGTTCATCCCACGACACACCCGAAGCCCATAACCGTTGCAAGAAACACTTGGCCATAAACAGCACGGGGCAAATCCACCCATTGGGGTCAAAGGTACGTGCGACAGTAGACAATACTAAACGCTTGGTCCAGACTTTCGGTGGTCGTAAATCCACACAATAAGTGAACGTGTCAGAGACCGGTTTGTACTGTACGCCAAGGACGGTCACCACATGGGGATTATCAACATTTTCGAATAGGTGGGGGTCCTGCTGGTGCTCTTCGGGCAAACCTACCAGTACATCAGGCGAGTTGGATATCCATTTCCTCAACTCGTAACCTCCCGACTTCAAAAGGGCGGTGAGTTCGTCTCTCAGGACAATCGCCTCTGAGACAGATGAGGCGCCCGTGCAAATGTCATCCACATAGACGTCACTGGCCAAAATGGCGGAGGCGCGAGGGTATCTCAAGCGCTCCTTCTCGGCCAACTCCAACAAAGAACGAATCGCAACAAACGGGCTCGAAGCCAAACCGTACGTATTCGTATTCAATTCATAAATCAACAAGGGGTCCCTAGGACTCTCTCTCCACAAAATCAATTGGTACCTCCTATCCTCTGGATGGATGACCGTTTGTCTGAACATCATCCGGATGTCAGTCATAAATACAATTTGGTGCCGCCGGAAGTTGGTCAAAATGTCTGAGATCTCCGTGTGCAGCTTGGGACCTACATGCAGACACTGGTTCAAGGACGCTCCAGTAGAGGTGGGAGCCGAACCGTCAAAGACCACCCGAATCTTTCCGGATTTCAAAACGGCGTGGTGCGGCAAAAAGAAGTGCTCAACGGAGCGCCAATCCAAATCGCTCACGGACATGTGCCCTAACTCCTCATACTCCCGCATGAATTCAACATACTTCTGGCGGAAGACCGGATCCTTGCTCATGCGACGCTCCATCGCCACTAGCCTACGTTCCGCTAGCGGTCGGGATTCGCCCAGAGGAGGTCGGCCGGCACGAAAGGGGAGACGGGTGATCAAACGACCAGAGCGGAGGCGACCAGTGTTATTCTGGTAATACAACTCGCATTCATCCGCTACTGGGTCTACCCGCGGGGCTGGTGGAGGTTCCTCAACCTCCCAAAACTTCTGCACCACTTCGGAGAGAGACACATTAAAAACAAGACCGCGATCCTCATCAAGGGAATCCAAAACGCGGCGAGCAGGGCCCATCACAACTGTACCGAGTGTCGTCTGCAGAGCTACCAAGCCATCTGGCTGCAAAACTCGCTTCCCCGTCAACAAAACTCGCTTCCCCGTCAACAAAACTCGCCCCAGGACATCGGCTCCAAGGAGAGCATCAATCGGGCCTGGGCGGAAGAAATTTGGATCGGCGAGTGGGGAATCAGACACCAAAGACAACATACTCGGTCCCAAGTCAACTGAAGGTTGACGGCCAACAACTGTGTCCAACACAATCGCCGAGGTCTTAATGCCTGGCGTGGACTTATTACGTGATGTAAATGTGAAGTCAACATGCCCTAACAACCCGGGGACTTTCACATCGCCAACACCTCTCACGCCTTACGTGTGGGGGTGCACCTTGAGGCCCAACCGCCTAACTAACCAAGATGACACAACACACCCCTGAGCACCGGAATCCAACAAGGCGCGAACTTCCACAAGGTCGCCATTCAATCCCCTGACAAGCACAGAGGCCGTGGGCAACAAAACGGTCTCTGGAGGGGTGGCTACAATCGACCGTAAACACGTTGATTGCTAGTATGTGGGGTCCCCAGACGTCCCCCCATGGTAAGGGGGTCGCTCATAGCGATCCAGTGGGTCCCAATCTCCCACATACTGCCTACGTCCAATTCGCCCGGTATCAGGCGGGTTATATCTCCCGGCCCCTTGAAGACGGGGCGGGCGCCGCTCCAAACGCGGGTATTCGGCGAGCGGCGGCGAGAATCGGTGCCTAGCATCCACCGTGTACGTCGCCCCATAGTCGCGGGGGCACGGTGACCGATTTTCAGAAGGGGGGTCCCGGGGACCCCCGGCTGTGCGAGGCTCAACACGTTGCGGGGGGCTTCTACGACCTCCCGCAACGCTCGCAAAATCGAACCCCCTAGTTGGGGACCGATTTCCCATGGGGGGGTCCGTGGGACCCCCGCCCGTGCGAGGCTCAAAACGTCGCGGGGAGCCTCTACGACCTCCGGCAACGCCCGCATAACTCATCCCCATCCTTGGGGATCGGTTTCCCATGGGGGGGTCCCTGGGACCCCCGCCCGTTTGAGGGTCCAAACGTGGCGGAGAGCGTCTGGGGCCACTCTGGTGGCCACTAGAACTGCTGCGGGATGCAAACACCGCGGGGGGTCCGAGCCCCCCACCCATACGAGGTGATCCTGCAGCGACGCGCTGCGGCGCTCCGCCGCCCTCTGGGCTGTTCATGCAGAGGAGGGGATGGTGGTTGCCCTTACAAAAGCGGCATGGGTGCGCTTGGGTACATTCGCGCTGCATGTGCAGGCCCAAGCACGAGTAGCACCATGTCCGTTGTCGCGCGATCGCTCGACGGCCTTGGACGCGCTGGTCGAGGAACTTATCACAACGGGTCGTGCTGTGACCCGGTTCCCGACAGTACAAGCAGCGGGCGGTCTCCTGGACGGCGGCATAGCGGCCGGGCGCGCGAGGGGCCATACGCCCCCTACGGGGGGGTCCGGTGGGGGATCTACTCTGTGGCACAGGTCGTTCGGGTCCCATAGGACCGGCCAGAGAGGAATTATCTGCCAGTCTACTTTCTCCTTCCAGGAACGTCAAGAGGTCCGAGAAGGGTGGCAGATAAGTCGCACTATCCCCACCATACTGCTGCTCAAAACGGACCTTAACAGAGTCCGGCAACTTTCCCAGGACAATGTGCAGTAACAAAAACGACCACTGCTCCACTGGGAGTTTTAAGTTTTTTAATGCGTTGTATGCAACCAACAGCGGATTCAACAAAGCCACTCTCAAGTGCATCACGCTGGCAACGCGGGGTAAATTCAAAATGGCGGCAACATGGTTGTCCGCCAGACGTCGTACGTTCTGGTACCGACGGGCAATCAAATCCCTAGCAATAGGGTAGTTTTCATCCGAGGGGGCCAAATGTTGAACTGATTTAAGGGCCTCCCCTTCCAACACGGATAACAAATAAGCTAACTTCTGGCCCTGGGTCAAATCGTCCCGGGCATGTACAAGACTATCAAAAATATTAATAAAGCCCTCCCAGTCCTCTAGACGACCAGCAAAGCGCCTTAAGTCTAAGGGGGCCAATCTAGCAAAGAGAGGGGGCATACTCTTAGATGTGACCGGGGACGGGCTCGGTTCATTCTCTCTTGCCACTTGCAAAGGTCGAGCTACCTGGGTAATTCTGTCCGCCAAATCATAACACTGGTCCACATCCAAATCGACTTCTTGTCGCATTTCCACATCGGCCTCAACAGTCCTTTCCAAAAATAAGGCATACTGTTCATCAACAACAGCCAAACGTACGGGCAGATCTACGTATCTGTTCAACAAGGCCTCCGTTCTATCCGGTCGATCCAATAATGCGACCGCAGAAGCTAACCACCGTAACTCAGAACGTATTTTGGCTTTAGCAGAGGAGGCCGTCATTGTAACGTCACAAATTTATCAACAAAAACAACAAATTCAAAATATTCACTATAACACAAAAATCTCCAATATTTGGAGGTTACTAATAACCACAAAATTCCAATATTACAACAACAAAGTATTTATAATGACACAAACTCTTAAATATCTGGAGGTTATCAGAAAACAACAAAACTCACTGACTATTGAAATTCACTCAAAATCACTGACTATTGAAATTCACTTGGATATCAACACAACATACTGTTACACAACAACAAGTTAATTTTAATTATTTCAAAGCACAAGTTTCAATGAGTTTCAATGTGTAAACAATGTCCCAAACCATTTAAGTTTCACTAAGTATTGAGTGCAAACTTATTAGCTAACCTTTTATTAGCTATTATTTTAGCAACAAACTTGTCAATATTCACAACTCAAATTTGCTGACAAAACTAAATAATAATTATTATGAACAAAGAAAGGCATCTGTTTACATTTTGGAACCTCAACACATGACAATTAATTACAAGACATGGAACCAATAACAAAGGAATGCCCTTTACTTTTCAAATGCAAGTTAATTACCATTTACAAGTACAAATTAATCTAGTCCGGACCAGATGGTCATCAAACGGCACTGATTAATAGACAAAATTTTGGCGTGGGCCTCTCAGGCCTTCAAGCTACGCTCTTGCTACCAAGAAATGTTCAGTACACCCCTGCCTATACCGCGGAGCCGGCATGGCGCAGTGGAAGATTTATCATGAGTAGACTCCGGACAAGAACTAGGTTTCAGCCGGGATGTAAACTGAACAATTGGACTGCGTTACACAGCGCTTAATTTAAATTGTGAAGTAAGGTGAGGTTACATACGGGTCTGTGTGTCGAACGTTTCCAAGGCAGAAGTGGTGTAAGGGAGCGCGCGCGCCCCTGGGGTCCTTTCTTCGTCTTCTGCAGACCTTACCATCTCGTCACCTCACTCACAACACATACAACACAGCGTTCCCAAGACACTGGGCGCTTCAACAATAGAAAGACACACACGGGGGAGCCTCTTTTATTACGATTTACAGTCCCGACAAAAAGCGCGTGGTGGACAATTATCTTTCTTTCTAAAACTCCGCGACCAGCCCGATGGATGGCGTCAAAACCTTGGTCGTACAAAACGGGATCACATAGATAATTTAAGATTTTATTCAAACTCGATATGCCAGGCACATTCAACGCGAGCGATTTTTAACAAATTCAGCAAAATTAATCCGACATTTTCTAAGAAGAATTCCAATCAAGTGTCACTGTCAACTTCAAGTGACAGCTAAATGTCAATTTGACGTGACATTATAGATGCGTTCAGAAACGTCGATCTTTTCCGAACACTACCCCTACCCTACCCCTACCCTACCCCTACCCTACCCCTACCCTACCCCTACCCTACCCCTACCCTACCCCTACCCTACCCCTACCCTACCCCTACCCTACCCCTACCCTACCCCTACCCTACCCCTACCCTACCCCTACCCTACCCCTACCCTACCCCTACCCTACCCTACCCTACCCCTACCCTACCCCTACCCTACCCCTACCCTACCCCTACCCTACCCCTACCCTACCCCTACCCTACCCCTACCCTACCCCTACCCTACCCCTACCCTACCCCTACCCTACCCCTACCCTACCCCTACCCTACCCCTACCCTACCCCTACCCTACCCCTACCCTACCCCTACCCTACCCCTACCCTACCCCTACCCTACCCCTACCCTACCCCTACCCTACCCCTACCCTACCCCTACCCTACCCCTACCCTACCCCTACCCTACCCCTACCCTACCCCTACCCTACCCCTACCCTACCCCTACCCTACCCCTACCCTACCCCTACCCTACCCCTACCCTACCCCTACCCTACCCCAAATTTCACATAAACCATCTACTAAATAGTCCGACCAAAGCCTAAATATTTGGTCTGGATTGAATAGGTGAGCCCGTTCTCGAGTTATAAAATTACAACGAAAAGTGGCATTGATTCTTATATATTCTGATAAATAAGTAGCTTGATATCTTTTCTTTAGTTTACACAAAATCAATTTCTGAACGCACGCATGAATATGAATTTGACAACAAATAAATATGTCAATCCTTTTTCATTTCTGACACTATTATAAACAATGATATTATAACGTCATTGATTCTATAATTTTAAAATCTAAAATACGCGATAATCCGATTATTGTGAATATATGTTGTCGATTCGAAACCTTTATTTAATTACATTCTTTAATTTGAGGGGAGAGTTGACCGTATCGACGGGATGAACATCAAATGTTTGACAGGTACGAAACTCAGGAACAATTTGTATGGGAAAATGTTTTCTCTTTTATTTTATTTTTTCGTCAATTTTACAATGTTTTTATTAGTTATTCTGCTAGTCGGGACGGAAACAAATCCAACAAATCAAAAACCATGGCAATCGGTCCAGCCGTTCTCGAGTTATAAGTGTTGTAACAAACACAACTTTCTTTTATATATATATATATATATAAGATAAGATAAGATAAGATAAGATTTTATTCTCCTAAGGTTAATAATTGAAGAGTGTAACGCCCGAATTCTCGAACGCAAATCATCTTTGGGAGCGTCTCAAACATCATGCCATCTTTTTCATACGTTTGACATTAAAAGTGACAGGGCGATGTTTGAGACGCTCCTAAAGATAAGTAGCGTACGAGTATTCGGGCATATGTCAGGTATTTTTATTAAATTTGACGATGGTAGTTGTGATCATTACGGCAAATTGTAATAGTTCACTTCGAACATTTCGCAACTGCGAAAATTATTATAACATGAGTAACATCAAGATGTAACTTGTAATCTGCAAATGAAGCGAAGAGGGAGCACAAGGATGACCATCAAGCAGAAAGCTCCAAAATTTCCACCCAAAATGTTGACAGTGTACGATCGTTATGTGTCAAGCATTCCACTTACACAAAATGTGCTTGAATCTTGGCACAATCGTTGGAATACACTGTTGGAATACATATTTAACAAAATGATAAATGCGGAGCGTGCTTTCACTGGTTTGACAGACTTGACGGAAGAGCGAGAGAGCTATATTAATTTTTTAATCTATGAAATTATTTAGGATTGGACACAATACTAAACAAACCCTATGTATTTAAATATCATAAAAATATACGGAGAGTTTTGTGGCAGAATATTTCAGGTTTTACGGTGTTCACATATTATTACTCGTGACTGTTCTTAAGTCTTCACGGTAGTGTCGTAAAAATGCGGTGTGCTGAACATAAAATGTGGAATAACACAATATGCGTTTGTCAAATTGTCACTTTCAAGAAAATTCTTGCACATGTAGCTTCATATTGTTCCCGAGCGTGTACCACCTTTTCGTGCAGAAAATTGTTTTATTTTGAAATTGTAAACTACGCTTCATCTAAAAACATCGTTAAATTTTAAGAATCGGATATTCATATCACAATAAACAATATCAGTCGAAGCAAAGAGTATGTAATCACTACGTTTTAACTCTAAGATCCGGTAGCTGAAATATTTGCCCTCGTCTGTTATTAAATGATAATGAAGAATACATGCTAGATAATTTATAGATTGATACACCGCAATTGGGCTGCCTATCTTAATATTGTGCTGATGATGTTTAATAATTAAATGTTGAATAAATGAGGATGCTGAAAAAACCACAGGAAGCAAAATAAACATGAGTAAAGACAATCGATAGACGCGTCTTTCGCTATTTCTTTTGTTTAAAGATTACCGGCCCTGGCTTACGTAGCCTTCAGACTTGTCGCTTCTTCTGACGGCCGTGGTCACGGATTAAAGAAAAAATAATGTTTTATTGATTAATATGTTGTTTCCTGAACATTTAGTCCATCATCGCCTCGCCAAAGCAAGACGCCTTTCAACGCATCCGGTCATCGGCATCGCTTCGGGTAACTTCGTGTGACGGGCGGGTAATACCAGCGCCAAAACTCAAGAAACACCAACTGTTTTACCAACCTGACGGAAGTTGCAGCCAACATGACAACAAGAAACATCCAATACGCCTATAACAAGCTCAATCGTCGGTCACTATTTTATTGACTGTCAAAGGCGCACACGCCTACCAATCACAGCCCGACAACGCGCAAAAAGCGCGCTTACTGTATTGAATAGGATCCACACATAATTTTATTAAAAAATAACACTGCTTGCCTGTTAAATTTAAATTGTTTTAACGTGCCACTGAATTAAGTACACGATGCACTCTGATTGCCTATATTGTATAACACTGGACGTGAACCAACTCTTTCCTCAAAAAATTTAAGCGATTCCTTAAAAGTGCGATATAACTAGCGAAAAAAAGTGAGCTATACATGGTGGAATTATTTTATGATACCTTGAGAGTTTTCAAAGATAGCAAATTTCAATCGAAGGAATCATTCCTTTATTTTTGTAATATGACCAGCGGCGGGCCTTGTGTGATTTGGCTGACCCAAGGCCCGCAATATTAAAGTCTGCAAATGTAGCCGGGGCGCGTAATGCCATAATGTTGACAGAAGTTGCGCTTTAAATCGCACGCTGCTCTCGTAGCTGGTGAGTATATTGCATGCCAGTACAGAGAAAGTCTGAAATAAAATACACTTTGCTTTTATTTAGAGCATAAAACATACGAGAACAGACAATTAAGGAAACAAAGTGATTTTGCCTTTAAGTCCTGTAGAACACGTGATAGGTTAGAAATTCAGGTTAGAAATTTAGGAAGAACTACTTGTCGTTTATAGAGAGAAAAAAAAATACGTTTTATGGTAATGAAATTGAAGTATCCCTGCAATTGCATTGTCGACTAATCTTTTATTGTGATTTTGCGACGCGTCTACGTTTACTTTAAGTATGTAAGCAAGTAGGTAAGGTAAGTAGGTAGGTAGGAATAATAAATACTTTTTTAAAAGTATTTTTGTTTTCATTTGTCAACTTCATTTTCATAGTCAGTTTGACGCATACAACTAAACTAATAATAACGCCTAGACAACCTACATAACAATGTAAAAATATCATCAACATTACCGTGGACATGCTTTGCTTTATAAACATGTGAACAAACTGTATATTAGTACAGATTAGTCTGTACTCATACGTGATTTGCTTCAACAAATTCGTTAAATTGCATAGCACAAACTGACCGCCGAGTACAGACTATGGGTGTCTGTACAGTATGGCAATACGCAGCCGGGACTAACGGTTTAACGGGCCTGCTAAAGCACGGAAGAGCTTGAAACAAACCTTTTTTGGTCACCTATCCTGTTACTAAGTATTACGAAAGTTGCTTTACCTCAACGATCGCAGGCCGAGCGTGCTAAGCACTGCGCCATGGGCTCCTCTCCTCTGTTCTATTGTTTATATTGACAAAGTATTCAACACTTCGAAGCTTAAAGAGCATGGAAGATATTTGTATGGGGCTTGGTATACCTTACGTCACCTAAGAGAGAGCCCCACTATGGAAAAAATCAAAATATGGTGGCCAGTTATGAAACATATGGCAATAGATAGACAAAGTCCATACAAACTAAAAAATTATTTTGGTAAAATCTCGAAAACGATATTATACTTTCGGAGATATTAATAATTTTTATTTTGATTTTTGTTTATATTGGTTTTTCGAAACCTGTGTTTCATCACTGGCCAAGGTATTTTGATTTCTCCATATAGTAGGGCTCTCTTGGGGAAACTTTAGGTATACCAACCATATTCCATACTCTTCCATGGCATGGCATTTTTGACCCAACACAATAGGTACATACGTACCTACATAATAATGTGGGCGTTGTTTTCGCAACTTAAGCTAGATGTTTCCTTGTTTATTCGATGTCGTGATCGATCGTTGTTCGCGGTCGATCCATCAATCAAATCCCTAGTGATCGAAGATTACTCGCTTGATTTATATCTTCACTTTATCACTACATAGTTTGGAAGGTGTCGAACATTGCAGACGTTATAGGAAAAATGTGATAGTAAAAAACCACGAACCCTATTTTTACTAACTAGCAAGCAAAATTCGACGAGTCGTGTAGGCCTTTCGGTAGCTTAGTTGGTCAGAGCATCGGGCCGGATTCCCGGAGGCGCGGGTTCGAATCCCGCCTGAAAGCTACTTATAGGGCTTGTGGTTTTTTACTATCACATTTTTCCCATACTTACAAAAATTGCATTGTGAATGCATAAAAATAATTTAAAATCTTATTGCAGACGTTTTTATCACAGTACCTAGTATTAAAATACTACGTAATGGCCGTCCGCGGCGTCATAGAGGAGGAACCTTTAGTTTTAGTCGAGATAAAAAGTATCAATGTAACATACCCTTAAATTTATATTAGTTTATATAATATAATTGAGGGGACAACTGTGTTCAACATACCAAAACTGGGCGCGCGACGGAGCGAACATAATTATTATGCCTGCTCATAATATGTTCGAAATATTGAAAAAAAAATTAGTTCCGCAGTTGGAGGGTTTAATACGATCAACTTCTAATAAAAATTAGTTATTAAAAAACAAAATAATAATTAATTAATTTTACTCTTTTTCACTTTTTTATGGTGATAGGTCCCGTGTTTTGATTACCGGCGGAGCTACTTAAGAGATGGGTCTAGTTTTACTTATAATTATATTTTATTCTAATATGTAATATTCTATATTGAATACGAAACTTGTGCTCTGTAATTGTACCAGAAACTTCAGTAAATAGGCAAATATTAAGTACCTAGTTGCCTACTTTTAAAATTTCTTATAACTACCATTTTTTTTCAGTCAAGGGGGGCGGCGCGGCTGCCCCTTCCATTTTCCTCTACGTCGCAAAAAATAGAAAAAATCGGTTAAGTGCGAGTCGGACTCGCTCATGAAGGGTTCTGTGTACCCACTTAACGTACCGATTACGTACACCTAGCAAAAATACTACTGTCATTTTTTACCAAAAAAAAAATAACTTTGTTTTTCAAAGTATTCGCATGAATGACAAAGTTATATTTGCTGTTTTCGAAAATGTGTTATATCTCAAAAACTTGTAAAGCCTACTTAGCTGTGATAGCTTTCCTTTTAACTTCGTCATATGAACTACTATCGTGAATTTTTTCACGTATCCAAGACCAACCATTTGGCTGGCAGGGGGGGGGGGGGGGGGCACATGACTCTAACAAAATTTTGCACTTTAAAGCTTCATAGTTCACAAACGGATACCTCAATCAAAAAACCAACCTAAAAAATTTTTTTTTCGAAATATTACTTGACCACTTTGTTGGCGTGATAAATATGTATATACATGCTAAATAACAGCTTTCTAGTACAACGAGTCTATGAGCTAGACTGGGGTCAGGTTCCTTGTTGACTACGGAACCCTAAAAAGGGGGCCCTTTAGAAGCTCAAGCTAACCTCCCCCCCCCCCCCCTCTTGGGCCATGGGCTGGCAATTTCCCCCCCCCCCCCACCCCCTCCCGCGACTATAGTCTGACGACGCCCTTAGACCCTGTTACTCTAAAATGCGTCTATCTATACACACAAATAATAATTATTAAATAACGAACTATTAGAATAAGTTTATTGTGACATAGTTATATTTAGTGTCGTGTGAAGGTGTTTTCATTTTATTTCTTGGTCGTATTGTGACGGTAAAATTCACAATAACTGATTTAACACATCCATTTTGTGATATTCAACCTAAGCAGCGATTTGTAGTAGTGTACCACCAGGGGTGTAGAAAGTATATTATTGCCAAAGCATACCTCATTATTTAATCGTGCGTCTGTGGCGGTGCTACGAAAAAACCGCGGCGCATAGGAATTTCTGTATTACAAACAACCAAATCAATCAAATTAATTTTGGATTTTAAATTTTATTTCCTATATCATTATCTCGAGAGCCTGAATTGTGCCTATTCATTATAACCCGGCACTTGTTTTATTTTAAACATCGAGCATCTACTGTACCCCTAGCATGAAAAACTATCGTTATGGTAATCGAATTGTAATCATAATATACTATAACCAAATAGTAACTATACCGTCCTTCAAAAACTGTCAAAGATATTGTATTGAATTCCAGTTCCTTATACGACCAAAAGAGGCGCTGCTCAGGTTTTCATACAAAATAATACAACCACGATAACGGCACAGTTACAATAACGATAGTTTTTTGTGCTACGGCTTTGTTTTGTTAAAAACAAAAGGAAATCGCCAATCGCTACCCCCTTTACCAAGGGCCTTAAACATATCAATCTAATTGTTATCATCTTGACGCGCCACGTTAGTGTAAGCCCGTAAGCATAATAATTAAATCCATCTTAATTAAACCACCTAACTATTCACCCATAACCATAGATAGCGTAATAACTCACAGATATTAAAGTCGGCCGCCATCAAAATTAACGTATTATTATTACCATTAAATCACAATAACAGATCGCACGGTTGTTGCTAAGCTTATTATTACCAACCTCGTTTCGGCTTTTACACTAATGTGATTCGTAAACGTTTTCCATCCTTTCTTGTAAAGGTGTACACACGACTTTATTTTCGGATAAAGTCATATAAGTAGGTACTTACTTTAAGATAGCAAAAAATAAAAATCATCTGTTTTGCTACTTTTAATTACAATATGGTAGAATATAAAAATAATAACAAAATGATTGAAAGTCATATTCAAAAAGTCGTGGGTGGAAATTAAAAGAGCGCTGATTTAAAAGTTATTTAATTTGTCGTTAAAACTTTTCAATTTTAAACAAATCCAAGCAAGCTACACTTATTTATTAAACTAAGAAAAAAAACTAAGCCGTATGTTTTGGAGGGGAAGATAGGGGACGCGTGAGGGTTAGATAATATAGTAAAAGGAAGTGGCTAATGTTACATGAGGGTGCATTTTTATATGCACTTGTGTTATTTTTCGGATTATGAACCATTCGATATCGAAATGGTTCAGTTTACTCCGTTCATGGTGGAAATTATCCTTTTGTAAGGTAAGGGAGCGAATCGTACAAAGCTTTTAGCAGTATATCATCAATAATCTTTGCTTTATGTTGATTATGTCATGTCATGACTATCGCATTTGTAATGTTATTGGGAAATTGTAGGAAAAGACCATCCACTTTTCGTAAAGTGTCATTTTATGTAAACAAACGGTGTGTGTGATTTCCTTTAAATTATATCAAAATTATACATACTATATTTTATAACTTTGATATCATTTATTTTGACACAATGCACAATGGCTACTTAATGTGATTGATTGGAAGTCAAATTAGTAACTAAGGAGCATCTAAGGAGTCACCAGAGTTGTCTATTACATCTTTCAGGCCTTTAGCAGTAGGTACATCATCAAATAATCTTCGCTTGACCACAGAATATATAATAGCTTGACGTCGATTCTGTCATGACAATTGGATTTGGAATGTTACTGGAAAATTGCAGGAAAACATTATACACTTCTCGTTAATGCTACGTGTGTATTTATACTTTTAATTTTTCATCGTTCTGCTAAAATAAATAATATCAATTAATAAATTTTATAAGTAAAATGGCCTCTTAATTTGACCTGAAATGAAATAATTACAAAGTAGTCTTATCCATCATATCTTTCAGGCTTTTTCTATTATGTTATATTTGGTTGTGATGATAGATGATCACTAGAATTCGATAACAACAAGCTGAGACATTAATAATTAATATTGTATACTCATTTCATCAACTTTATTTTCCAATTTCTTCCATTGATTATCATATCATATTCATTGTTTCCTTCTAAATTTACTCATATCTGGTGATAATAAATAAAATAGAACAGTCGCTGGTAAGAATTCAATTTGCAGCTCTGGCAACACCTGTGACGGCATAGAGCGAAGAACCTCGCAAAATGAATATTTTGCCAGTCATTTCTATGCAGCTGCCGAGTTCCACTGGCTCAGAAAAGAAAAAAAGCTTTTCGTGTTTATTTAAAAAATAAAAAAAAGAACAATGGAATAAAGCGATTGGTATTATAGTAGGAGAATTGGAAATTATCGAAAACTTTTTAGTCTCGGTTGGGTGTTTTTAAGTTGTTGTTGTTTTTTGTCTAGAGATTTGTAAAATGAAGTTGCTCAAAATTTTATACTCAGTGCAACTATTTTAGTCGTCTCTACATATATTACTATTTTATCGTGAATATAGTTAATAATTTTACTCAAAAATGCTTGTAATATGGTCATTATTTTGACAACCTTCTTTGAACGAAGTCGAGGTTGCTGCGCTGCTCCGATGGTGACGCAACAAAGTTGTATGGGAGTTATGTCGAGTTTTGGCCACCAGCAATTTTCTTTGTTTCACCCAAAAGCTACTGAACGAATTTTGGTAAAACTTTTTTTTATATAAGCTATTGGTCCGCGGCAACATATTTATTTTGAAGATCGAAATAACTGTTTTTTGTGTTACAAATTTATCTAATTCTCCGGGATGACGTCGTGTAGTGCACGCGGGCAAAGCTGCGGGCGTCCGCTAGTATTTATATAATTTACTCAAATAATTGACTGTGGTTACCCGTGACCAGGGTCCCTGGCTTCGAAACGTCGAGAAAACAAAAAAATAACACTGAAATATAGGTACCTACTAAAGTACCTAACAATAAAATTTCCGTGAAAGTTGTTTAATTTTATAATCTCTCAGTGTTTCTCATCTTCAGACGATAAGGGTGAGAAATCATTTGGCTTGAAAAAATGTATTCATTTGCCTAATAAACTTCTTGCCTACAACTTCATCAATAAGAAAACTTACATGAAAACTAGCTCTTGCAAAATTATTTTATTAATCACGATCTCATCATCAATTAATTATCATGCGATACAAAACCCAGCCACCTCAATAGCTTGAGCGTGAACTTTCCTTATAAATTATTATTAAATACCTTATAAATTATAATTAAATATCAATTATGTGGCGACCGTTATTGGTGCTCTATGCCGAGTGATATTGCTTTACTCCAGGCCATACTCTCCACTGTTACTCGTAAATACTGAAACGATAAATTAGACGATATTTGATGTTCCACGGAATTGGTATTGGATACTCAAGGGCCCTAGCCCACTCTATTGAGAAAAATTAATAGTTACGAACATTGAACAAAATTGTGACAAAGAAAGGAAAATGTAATCAGAAAAATAATATTTTGCAATAAGACTAGTTGCATGAGAAGCCCGCTGGCGCAGTGATTTGTGCGATCGTTGAGGTTCAGCAACGTTTGAAATGTGCGGATATGTGATGGGTTACCAGAATTTGATTATCTTGAGCTACTCCGTGTCGTTATGTAACGACATAGTAAAAGTATATAAGTACGTTGACTGCCTAGACAGGCAACGCAAACGGTTTGTATGTGAGCGCGCCCGTACGTATGCGTCGTCGCACGCACACACTGACAAAATTTATCGGTGATAACGGGGCGACAGGCATGCAAGGAAGCGCCCGCGCGGCGCCGCGCCCCGGCCGCCCGCGACCGCGCATAATATAAAGCCCCCAGTACAGGATGGCCGATCATGTTGGCCGACCATGATGGGCCATCCTGTACTGGGGGCTTTATAATTCGTGCGTGTACCTACCTACCGCCTCGTTAAGACGGCTACAAATTGCTACAACGGTTTGTTTTATCCAGAATTGTCTTTCTTCGCATTACCTAGCAAACAAGAATGGTGAGTACAATCTACCTACTATAAATTATCATACGTAGATACGTACATAATTTTGTATGAGCTGTTTACCTACCTAAATAGTTCTGCATGAACTGCGTGAACCCGCGCCTCCGGGAATCCGGCCCGATGCTCTGACCAACTAAGCTACCGAAAGGCTTACACGACTCGACCCGCCTGAAAGCTACTTATAGGGCTCGTGGTTTTTTACTATCACATTTTTCCTCACTTACAAAAATTGCATTGTGGATGCATAAATATAATTTAAAATCTTATTTAATGGCTGTTTCATCTTAATCGACTGTTAAACATATGTAAAAATGTTTCTTTCGGATGCGAGGGTTTCCTCACATTGATGAAACAACGCTGGCCTATAGCGTAACAAGTGATAGCATAATTCGACGAGTCGTGTAAGCCTTTCGGTAGCTTAGTTGGTCAGAGCATCGGGCCGGATTCCCGGAGGCGCGGGTTCGAATCCCGCCTGAAAGCTACTTATAGGGCTCGTGGTTTTTTACTATCACATTTTTCCTATAAGTAAATAATACTTGTAAAAATACAATTTCATAGTTAAACATTTTATTTTATTTTAATAAATACATGATTCAGTACAGCCACGTTTTAATTTATCCTATTTCGACCGTAATTTTTCAAACCACTAAACAGGTAACATGACGTAGGTAATGAAAAAATTTTAGTCGGCCCCTGGTCTATGTACAAAAATAATTAAAAAACTTTGTTTTATAGATTTCTGACGCCCACCTACAGGGGAAAATTGTATTGTATAGAGATTGACTATGCATTTTTGACGATTGAATAAACTCTAAGCGACAGCCCTACGTGTTTAGCCTATTGTCGCTCGGTCAGGGCTCGAGTCCGCTTACTTATATACTTTTACTATGGTAACGATGCCGTTTCGTTCCAGTCTCATGGAAGGTTAGAACCTCTATGATGGCTGGAAACTCCATAGTTTTACTTACTGGCCATCAATAGTATTCTGTACCGTTCTTTCAAAATTCAAATTCTTCATTCCACATGCCCTGTTCAGCATTTTTGATTCAGTCCTACCAAAACCATCAAGCTGTACAGAGCTTCCAGAGTATTACCAGTTACAAGTTAAAATTACGTGATGGCTATTTATAGCAATAATTAAATTGTAAGCTGTTAAAATATAACAGTCGTTCCGTCACAGTTACCCACCAGTCCACCAGCATTGGTTCCGCATTCCCCTTATCCATCCATAAGGAAAGCCAGTGCCCCAGCAGTGGGACATCAAGCGGCTGATGAAGATGAATATTTCTTTTCTTTTGGTCTATCTCATTACACAACCTTCACTCAAATAAAAATATATTCACAAGAAAGACGAGTGATATTTTTACAAGGGTTGCGAATTATTGACATTCAAGCGGCTTAGTGGTAGACGTAATGTCATGATGGATTGGAATTGTGAGCAAAAATTAAAGGTGTCAGACAGAATTCAACGAAGCTAGAAAATTGATCGCGACTTACAATTTCATATTTTCGAGAGAAAAATACTAATGTCGTTATTAAAGTTTGACGATGTGCGTAGGTATCTATCGAGAAAATTCTAGGTGGCTGAATCTACTAATACTAACTTTCCGCCCGCGGCTCCGCCTGCGTGGACTACACAACGTTATTCCGCGGGAATGTGATATTTCTCTGGAATAAAGAGTAGCCTTATGACACTCTCCAGCACCCAAACAATTCCCAACCAGAAGTCAGGTCTGTCAGGTCTGTTGCCCCATTTTGACGTGAAAGGCAGACAGACAAACAAACATACTTACTTTCATATTTATAATATTAGTATGGATGTGTTAATAAATAAAACGGATTTGATTTTTTGCTTGATTTTAATAAATAAACTCAAAAACGGGTAGTGAACCAATTTTTCAAATATTTTCACCTGTAGAAAGCTGCAGTATTCCCGGGTGTCATAGGCTATATTTCTATCCCGATATTCCCACGGGAACTGGAACCACGCGGGTAAAACCGCGGGGAGCCACTAGTAAGAAATATTTAAGTATATCGCGCGCACACTTTTCCATACTAATAATAGACGATCATAAATTTGTCTGTTCATCAACTTTTCACACTAAACCACTGAATAGCAAAAATATAGAAAGAAAGAAATAAGTTAAGGAGTAGCACATCATAAAGTTGAGGAGCCCGTGGCGCTGTGGTAAATGCGCTCGACCTACAATCGTTGAAGTTAAGCAACCTTCGCAATGTCGGTCACGGGATGGGTGACCAAAAATTTATTATCTCGAGCCGATATAATGCCGTGCCGGCATTATATCGGCATGTTAAGCCGTTGGCCCGGCTGCTCAGGCTCGCTTGGTAGTTCAAGGCTCATTCTCCTTTTTCATCCATAAGGAAGGTCTGTGCCCCAGCAGCGGGGACTTATTGATGGCTGACGGGGGCTGATGATGATGATGATTAAAGACAGATTATAAATAAGTTTTAGTAAAAATTTCATTTTTATGACAAGCATTTTTGCTTCTTTAACATTGTATTGTCATCTGAACCAAACCTGTATACAAAATTTCAGTTCCACCGGACACGGGAAAGTGGGTCAAATTAAGCTTGCAAGATTTGTCCCCCACTAACAAACTAACATGGCAAGTTTATAAAAAGATTGTAAAATTATTCATAGTATCCTATTTATATTAGACCTTGGAGAAGGAAATAGATTATTTTATGCTGAGTTTTGACTTCATCTCTATTTCGTTTGCGCAATGCTAGTTTGTATGAACAAAAACGTTACTTTTGGGGAAACAAAAATTATAGTGTTTATTGCACACATTACATAATACAAATAAACTTTATATTACAAAGTTAATGTTACCTTTATATAGTACCTAAGGTAGGATTTATCTATAAGGCATTTTCACAGAATATAAACTTATTTTCCAAACTAATCCGCTGGTTCCTGAATTTACTTTTTTTGCATGATCGATTTGAAATTTCGTATACAGAAACAAAACAAAAAACTGCAAACCAAAACTCACTACACAAAACATGTAAAAATAAAAAAAAAAATTAATCATTCACTTCATAGGAAGAAAATGCACGACTTTTTCTAACTAATTTTGAACTAACTGTATCTCTGAAGTCGGTGTAAGCGCTTATCTGTATATCTACTTATATATGGAAATTCCTCATTTCTGAACTTAGAAGTATGCATGTTCCTACATTGGACACTCTGCAAAACTATCTGTGTGAGTGAAGTTAAACAAAACTATCTCTAATGGGGTAAAAACGGGGGGAGGGAAAATAATCTACCATGATACCATAGGATGCCGTCAAGTAAAACGAAGATCTTCCAATAATTTCTTGTATTT
This sequence comes from Crambus lathoniellus, assembly GCA_949710035.1. Lineage (NCBI taxonomy): Eukaryota > Metazoa > Arthropoda > Insecta > Lepidoptera > Crambidae > Crambus > Crambus lathoniellus. The sequence goes on along the minus strand of OX453311.1, from coordinate 18,504,802 downwards.
TCTTAGCGAATATAACAGAACAGTCATGCGAGTTTATATTGCTCAACCGTCTTTCCATTATCTTAGAGCTAAAACACACCCCAGATCTTGGCACCCTTACCCCTTTTTAATGTGTACACAAACGACCAACTCACCACCTTCGACACAAGACGTTTTATATATGCCGACGACCTAGCACTGGCGGCCGAAACTACCACCTTTGAAGAGGCTGAACGTAGACTCCAAGGTGCACTCGAGGAACTGGACACTATAGGAACAATGCTTTTCGGCCAATTCCATCAAATACTCAATCCCGCAGTTTCCACTTCCGCAACAGACATGCGAACCGTAGACTGGATTTGTCTTGGCTAGTTTAGGTCTAGGTACTGCCTACCTAAATATAGAACATTGTCCAAACCCACAATATCTGGGGGTAATGCTGGATCGCACTCTCACATACAAATCCCATTGCATCAACACGAAAAAGAAGGTCTGTAGCAGAAATAACCTCCTTGGCCGCCTCACAAGATCCGAATGGGGAGCCTCCCCGACCGTACTCCGCACAACCGGCCTAGCTTTTTCATCCTCAGCAGGCGAGTACGCGTGTCCTGTGTGGCGTCGTCGATCCCACCACGCTAAGGAGGTTGACGTGGCTCTAAACGAGACCTTACGGATAAGAAGACGATAAAAAATACTCTCATGGAAAATTTCATTATGAAGTAATTGATAACTTGAAAGCCATTATTTTTAACTGTCGTTACTTCTTATAATGTTAGCGTCGTAAATTTAAAACTATTGTATGTAGTACTTGATTTTATTCGACTAAAAATATTATTTTGGCTTTGACTTTTAGCAATAAGTGAAAAAGTTTCACTAAACTTTAAAAGGCCAAAATAAAATCCTTAAAATATCTCCCTCTTTGAAGTTGGTGCCTTTTTCTGGCTTTTTCATGCTCCTCGCAGGCATCGACCTCAAAAAGGTACGTACTTTAAAGATTTTTTTATATTTTTCTTTTCAGTTGACATGTACTTTTTGAAGTCGGTTTAATATGTTTAAATTACTTTTTTTTATTTATTTTTAAATTTTTATTGTAGATTATTATTTTAGTTGTGTACCTTGTGTATTGGTCGTAAAGTGCTTCTTGCAATGAAAATGGTTTATACGTCAACACGTTTTTGACCGTTTGGATTTACGACGTTGAATTCAAACTATGTGTAAGTCATACGTTTATCACATTATGGCGTAAAAAACATTTTAAATTAACGTCGGTTTTTACGCCCCGAGTTGATATAAATTTATGGTTGATACATCAAAACCAAACTACCAAAACAAAACATTTGGCTTTTACGTTGATAATTTAACTATTGTGACACGAAACAACCAACAATGTCTGGGTCGTATAAACATTTTATTTGCGAGTTTCTGTATTTCGTATAGACAGATCGATAAAAGAAAAAAATTCTGAGAAAAATGGTATATATAACTCAATTTGGCCAAAATGGTTTATACGACCTTTCTACCCAAAGGTATCGATATATTATCCATACTAATATTATAATTGTGAAAGTGTGTTTGTTTGTTTGTTTGTTTGTTTGTTTGTTTGTCCTTCTTTCACGCCAAAACGGAGGAACGGATCGACGTGATATTTGGTATAGGGATAGTTTGGGAGCTGGAGAGTAATATAGGCTACTTATTATTCAGGAAAATTGAGTAAAAATTGTAATTTTCTATGAAAAATCGTTTAACTGTCGTAACTTCGATACAAAACTGTCATTTTCTTCCATTGCCGTTTCCAAAGAGTATGTAATCACTGACGTCTGCGCGGTCAAAATCGAATACTAATCTTTTCTATAAGCTTAGAATAAAAAAATGTACTGTAACTAGCGCCAAAAATGCCCCTGTCGCGCAGAGTTATCTGACAATGACTCGACTTCACAGAGTAATTTTTTATATGTAGGAAATAGAGACCAAGCTTGGGCCCCTTTATTGGTAGTGTGTAACTAGCGCTATCTGTTGTCTGGTGTAGGCAACTTTTGGTGTATAAACACACACAAGATGTTGGTGACCGGGTCCACTATTATATGGTAAAACAACGTTTGCCGGGTCAGCTTGTATCGGAATAATTTAAAGCTCTTCTTATAAGCCCTATTTGAAATGGTGTCAGTAACACCAAGCACTTCCCTTTATACTTGGGCATTGAAGACTTCTTAACTCCGTGTGCTCCATCTAGTTTGAATGTCATTGTTTATGCGTACTCGTGCGTAATATAATAGTACTATTGAAGGCGACTGATCATTCGGAATCACAATAGTCAATTTTCACTGATTTCGACAATAACACTCAGGTTGAGCGAACAATCCAGTAGGTTTCGGTAAAAATCCCGAATTTCATAATAGTTATAGCAAGTGATAATGACCATGTAAGTTTAAAATCTTATTATGATCCAACTTGTCTTTAATTTTATAGTGTTTCTAAAATGCAATGAGGATAATTTTAGATAGGTTTCTTTGGTTTCCATATACTTAACACAAAAAAAAAACTTTTTGTCTAAAACAAAAATATTACGCATCGTTATTTCCTAAAACACGAAACGATTTAAAGTCCAATGGTGCATCAAACTTTAAACTTGTCCCAGAGAATTAATTTTAACTTCACACTGAAGATGGTTTTTCTTAGAAATTCTCTTTAGTTTGTTTGAGCTCTCATGAGAGAATAACTTCAGAGTTTAATTACTTAGCTGGAAGGATTTTTCGTCAGACTTTAATACTTACCAAGTAAAATAAGGAAACTTGTACGTAGTCTTCCTTTGTTATAATATTATCAAAACAAATCTAACTGTCATGCTCTAATCTGTGACTACTGCTCTATAGTGTGTGAACAATAAACGATCTGTCTTGCAACAACTACTTCCGTGTTTCATTAGGTTATGGATCCAGTCCCACGTTTTAATTACGAATTAAGTATATTTCAAGTAAATTTTAGTGTTTTGTGGTATATAATCGCGCAAAATGTCATCAAGCTATATAATCAACGTGCCCAAGTTGAAAGGACGCGAGAATTATGATGACTGGGCGTTCGCGGTAAGAAACTTTATGGTGTTAGAAGGCATTGATCTGGACAATATTCCGCCGACTATTAGTGTAATTGAGCAAGCAAAGGCAAAAGCCAAGCTAGTCATGACTATCGATCCTACGTTATACGTCCACATCAAGACTGAGAACACTGTCGAAGCGTTGTGGAAAAAGCTGAAGCAACTGTTTGACGACGCCGGGTTTACTAGGAAAATCAGCTTGCTTCGATCATTAATATCGATACGCCTAGAGAATAGTGAATCCATGACAAGCTACGTGTCTCAAGTGGTTGAAACAGCGCAACGTTTGAAAGGAACAGGTTTTGAAATCAGTGAAGAGTGGGTCGCATCACTGCTTTTAGCCGGGCTTCCAGAAAAATTCGCGCCCATGATCATGGCGATCGAACATTCGGGATTGACGATAAGCGCTGACGTCATAAAAACTAAGCTTCTCGATATGAATTCTGATGTTGGCAGTACTGGAAGCGGAACAGACGCTGCTTTTTGGACAAATCGTCGAAAAAAAGGCGGGGACACGCATTCCAAGCAAACGTCAAAGTCAAATCAAATGTCATCAGGAAGCAAGCAAATAAAATGCTATCGATGCAAGAAGATAGGACACTATAAAAACCAATGTACTGAATCAAAATTTAAGGAAGCAGGTGCCTTCAGTGTGGCTTTTCTTCAAGGACAACAATTCAGTACTGATGATTGGTACATTGATTCTGGTGCGAGTTTTCATATGACGGCGAACAGACAAAATTTATTTTTAACACGAAAACAGGAAATTACTGAAATAGTTGTGGCGAATCAAACAACTTGCCAGTTATGTGTGCCGGCGATACACTGATAACTACATGTGTAAACACCGATCAGTTTGACATTCGTGTGAAAAATGTGTTATACATTCCTAACCTCACAACCAACCTACTATCTGTTAGCCAGCTGATAGCAAATGGAAACACAGTTTCGTTTGAGCAGAATTGTTGTTACATCCGTAATAAACCAAATAAGCTGATAGGAGTGGCAAGTTTACACAATGGAGTATACAAACTTAAGACTGTAAAGTTGGAGGTGTTGGCAGCTTCGGCAGTACACACATCAGATGCAAGACTGTGGCATAGGCGACTCGGGCACATCAATAGTAGTGATTTAGAGAAAATGAAGAATGGTGCAGTGGAGGGTGTGTCATTTAAGGATAAAGCGACCATCCAGAAATCCAACTGTCAAGTATGTTGTGAAGGGAAACAAGCTCGTTTACCTTTCCCATCTGCCAACCATAGAAGTGAAACCCTGTTAGAAGTGGTGCACTCAGACTTATGTGGGCCTATGGAGAAGAAATCTATTGGCCAGGCAAGATATTTTCTTCTTTTTGTCGATGATGCGAGTCGAACTGCAAATGTGTATTTTTTAAAAGAAAAGAATCAAGCACTGCGTTACTTTAAGGAGTATAAAAGTTTGGTGGAAAAACAAACTGGAAATAAAATCAAAGTTCTGAGAACAGACAATGGAGGAGAATTTTGTTCCCAGGAGTTGGAAAACTATTTGAAAGCGGAAGGTATAGTCCATCAGAAAACCAACCCATATACTCCGGAGCAGAATGGCCTCTGTGAGCGCTTCAACAGAACAATAGTTGAGCGGGCTAAATGCTTACTTTTTGAGGCTAAATTAGGAAAAGAGTTTTGGGCAGAGGCAGTGAACTCGGCAGTTTACCTTAAGAATAGGTCGCCGGCCTCAGGTCTAGGAGATATTACACCATTTGAGAAATGGACAGGCAGAAAACCTAACCTTAGTCATATCAGAGTGTTTGGTAGTCCTGTGATGGTGCATGTGCCCAAGAATAAAAGACTAAAATGGGACAAGAAAGCTGTCAAGTATATTTTAGTCGGTTACCCAGACAACATAAAAGGGTACAGATTATACAACTTGGAAACAAGGCATATTTCTATGAGTAGGGATGTGACTATAATGGAAATAGCAGACACTCCAGATAATACTCAGATAGTAGTGCAAGAAATTACTGATGCACAGGATTTGCAATCAGTGGAGAAAGAAACAGAAGAAATTTCAGATACAAATGACCTTACCTTTGTTCCTGACACTTCTAGTTCGAGCTCGACATCAGATGACACATATACAATGTGTAATGAGGAAAATGATGAAACTCCTGAAGAAGTTCCTGAGGTGTCAAGCAAACGAACAAGAAAACCAATAGAGAGGTTTGGTATTTCAAATCTCACCATTGCTGAAAGGCAAGAGTCTTGGGATGATGAAATAACTTATGAAGAGGCTATGAAGGGGCCAGAAAGAGAGATGTGGGAAGAAGCCATGCAACAGGAGCTCAAAGCATTTGATGAGAACCATGCTTGGGAGTTTGTGGATGAGAAAGAGGCAGACAGAGTGGTACAGTGTAGGTGGGTGTTTAAAAAGAAGTTGGAAAGTGATCGTAAAGTGAGATTCAGAGCTCGCTTAGTGGCCAAGGGCTTCACCCAGAAGGAAGGTGTGGACTACAGTGCTACATACTCGCCTGTGCTCAGGTACTCAACTTTAAGACTGTTGTTCGCTTTAAGTGTTAAATTAGATTTTAAAGTAACCCATCTCGATGTTACCACTGCATTTTTGAATGGCAGTCTTAGTGAAAATGTTTACATGCAGGTCCCGCCTGTATTGAAATGTAGAAGTAATACTGTACTAAAGTTGCATCGTGCTATCTATGGTTTAAAACAATCTGCCAGGGCCTGGAACCAAAAACTTAACGACTGTTTACTTGCATTGGGTTATGTCAGATCCAAATTGGAACCATGCCTGTTACTATACAGGCATGGTTCCAATTTGGATCTGACATAAAAAGGAAAAATGAAAAAAAGGAAAATAATAATCAGATTTATATAACTGTGTTTGTCGATGATTTTTTCATATTTTCAAATAGTAGTTCTATGACAGATAAATTAAAGAAAGATTTAATGTCAAATTTCAAGATTAAAGATTTAGGGCAAGTTAAAAACTGTTTGGGAATGAGGGTTAAGATGTATAAAGATGGGAGTATAGGAGCAATTTGTTAATCATATTTTAATGAAATTTAACATGTTTGATTGTAATGGGGTTGATACTCCAATTGAAAATAACGTAAAATTAGAGAAGTCTGATAAGGTTGACAAACAATATCCTTATCAACAGCTGTTAGGGAGCCTAATGTACCTGTCTGTCCTAACACGGCCAGATATCAGTTTTAGTGTCAGTTATTTAAGCCAATTTAATAATTGTTTCACAGCAGTCCATTGGAGACATGCAAAACGAATATTAAAGTACTTAAAGAGAACTAAATCATATGGATTAATATATAGCAAAGATAATTGTAATTTGGAAGGCTTTGTAGATGCTGACTGGGGCTCTAACAATATTGATAGAAAATCCTATACAGGTTTCTGTTTCAAATTGTCAGGAGCTGTGATATCATACGAGTGTAAAAAACAGCAAACAGTGGCATTGTCAAGTACAGAAAGTGAGTACATGGCAATTTCAGAAGCCTGTAAGGAGGCTATCTATTTAAAAAACTTATTATCTGAAATTGTTAGTTGTAACTATACTATTATTCTGTACAATGATAATCAGGGTGCCCAGAAATTGACAGAGAATCCCTTGTTCCACAGGAGAACTAAACATATTGACATTCGGCACCATTTTATTCGAGAGACTGTTGCAAATAATAAAGTCAAAATAGTTTATCTGTCAACTTCTGTAATGCCCGCAGACCTTTTAACAAAAGGATTATGCAGCATTAAGCACAACCAATTTGTTAAGCAATTAGGCATTAAAAGTGTTTAATGTATTTATGTTAGTCATTAAGTGTGTTAATAACTTAAGCTTTTGAATTGTTTGTTTGAATGTGTTATGTAGTTAAACAAATGTGCACTAAGTAAATGTGTATTAATGTTTATAAATAACAAGCTTTATTTTTTGCTTAATTATTTTTGTTTGTGTAAAAAGTGTTAACGTAAACAATAATGTTTATCAATAATTCTTTGTTAGCTATTGGTTTTTGGTTATTTTTTGTGTTCAGATTATTTTGATAAGTGGAGGTGTTATAATATTATCAAAACAAATCTTACTGTCATGCTCTAATCTGTGACTACTGCTCTATAGTGTGTGAACAATAAACGATCTGTCTTGCAACAACTACTTCCGTGTTTCATTATCCTTAACATATTACATTACATCTTTGAAGATTTGAAACCTTTCGTTGTTATTAAGAAATTTGTCCTTTATTTTATTTACAACAACTACTTAACCGCCTCTGTGTTCTAGTGGTTCACACCACCGATTTCAGACCAAGAGGTCCCGGGTTCGATTCCCAGTGGGGGTACATATTGTATTCGGTTTGGTTGGTGGTAGGACTTGTTCTTAGTCCGCCTGGCTAGCTACCACCATCTTATCTAAGTTTGACGCCATAACAATGATGTTTTCAGCATTAGGAAGTTAGAGATAAGATCGCCAGTTCCTCAGTGATCGAGGATTCCGGGAGTAGTGCGCTTCCACCTTCAGCCTTATCACCACTTAACATCAGGTGTGATGAAGGCTAAGTGCTACCCCGTTGTGGATAAAAAAAAAATACTTAGGTAGATAAAAAAATTATAAATTTTTAAAGGTTTTCAGAAACGCTTAAATAATTTTTACATTATTTTCGAAATCTATCTTGAAAATATCTTGAAATAGGTGGTTACGTATCAAAATGATGGTTGTTTCAATTATAGTCGAAATATTTTTTTTATAAATTATTATCATTATTATATCTTTTATTACATTTAAAATACATATAATTTTTATTATTATTAAAGAACTAACGGTCAGAAATCTACTGTTTAAAATAGCTACGGTCGTCGTTTCACCTTTGTTTGAAAATAACTAATGGATGAAATTACTACCTATTTATGATTTATTCACCTACGGCTGATTAAACTAATGGTCATTTCATCTAACGGTCTACTCTCCTACGGTTTATTAAGTTTAAAATACCTAACTACCTACCACCTACTGCTGAAAGGTGCGAGGAACGAAGCGACGAGCTTGTTAGCTTTACATGAACGACTTTATACAAATAGCCTCCCCATTTCCTATTAAACTAGAATGAGGAGTCTCAATATAAAGTCGGTTCTGGCGCTTCGCCGGCCGCTGCCGCGGCACGCTCGCTATATTATCCATCAAAAGCTGTCAAAGTGCTGTTGTCAAAAGGTATTGGCTGTTATTTATATACGACCAAAAGAGTCGATGCTCTGGTTGCCATACAATGTAGTAAGATCACGATAATGATAAATAATAATTTTATGATAATCCAAACAAAAATTGCATCTTCCATCTATAAATTCGTGTATTAAGCCATTGAGAGTCAACATTGTTTGATAAATAAAAAAAAACGATTGTTTGACATTGCAACATCGCATCGCGCCACAGTACACATCTGTGTTATTAAGTCAAAGTTAAAATAAATCCCTCACCTGACTAACTGGTATTGATTGTAGTACGAATTGATTGACAGTTTAATTTAGTTGTCAACTGGGTATAGTTGGCTTTTGCTGTTGAGTAACGGCGAACGTAATCAACTTTTCGCCATTGTAAGGCCGGTTTTACATTACAATGCTTACAGACAACTGTACCCCTAGCATGAAAAAACTATCGTTAAGGTTATCGAATAGTAAACTATACCGTTTTTCAACAGCTGTCATAGTGCTATTGTCAATTATGTATTGAATTTCACTTATATGACCGAAAGAGGCGCCACTCTGGTTTTTATCCAAAATAATGCGATCAGGATAGGGCTACTGGCAGGCGTCCGTCACTCGCTCAAGGACGCGAGATAAGTGCCTACCACTTCGCGTATATCTCGGGATACAATTTACAGCGGGCCGCCCAACGTACGCCCGCCCGAGCGCGATAGAATATATGCGATAGAAAGAGATACAACGTCTTGCCGCTCGTAATAAGAGCCATATAAGCTGAATTTTACCTTATCCTGTTGAAGTTAGAGTTGCCCCATCACTACAGAATAAATTTGCTATAAATAAACGAAAGCACCCCCTCCACTTTCTGGCAAAAAAAAAATAAAATGAAATAAAATGCCGTCTTTCACGAAAAACCCGATAATTCCGGAATTAGGCTATATTTTTTCATTATGTAAAGTGTGTTTATCTTATGTATGTTTTTGCCATTTTTAGGTACTAAGACCGAACACCAGAACTCTACAGTATAATAGTTCTACGTGGTCAAAGTGCAGCAATAAACTTCGCTGAATTACTCAGAATTTTTCAGATTTTGAACGATTTTATTCCTATATATTCCTATGTAAAACACCAAACGAACACCTTTTATAAACAGTAAAATGGAACTTATCTTGCTAAAACTTGGAAACAACAGAAATTTTCACAATAAATTATTTACCACGATTAGCAAACACCGAGAAAATTTGTCGACTTTCTTTTTTTTTATGTCAGTTGGAAAACACAGAGCGGAAAGATATTTTTGTCACAGAGTAACTCAAATTTATCAAGCTTCTCAATGAAATAAAGTGTTCCATACACGAAAAGACTCTATAATAGAGAAAAAACCGATAATCTGTGCCAAGTCTGTGGAGGACGATATCGTCCTTACGGGCGTATTTGGGTTAAATAGTTTCGCGGAGTGCAGCTTCTGTACTTGTACTATTATTTATTCTGTGCTACTGGTGTTATACGGCATGCCAGTCGAGTAAATAATCTCATTTAAAAGACTCTAATTTTACTGCCTTTTAATGTCCCCACTGCTGGGACACTGGCCTTCCTTATGGATGGATAGTCAGAATAGGCCATGACCCACCACGCAGGCCCAATGTGAATTGGTGAGTGTTAACGCTTCTCAATTCGGAACTCTAGCATGCCCCAAAACCTAAATCTGTTTGCGCATAAGTGTTCTTTTCCACCTTTAACAACATGCCAATGCTCAATTATTAGTAATATATCACACATTAAATATCTTGGTGTCACTATTGATCAATACTTAAATTTTGCGGAACACATTCATAATGTTTCACAAAGACTTAGAAAGTTAGTTTTCGTATTTAAACAACTTCGTCATGTGGCAGATGGAAAAACAATGAAAACAGTATACACAGCCTTAGCTGAATATGTTATTTCTTATTGCATAACATCGTGGGGCGGTGCGGCGAAATCAAAGCTAATCGAACTCGAAAGAGCCCAAAGACTTATCCTTAAGATATGTCTTTTCAAACCGAGACTCTTTTCAACTGCGGCCTTGTATCGCGAAGCAGAAGTGCTATCAGTTAGACAATTCTTTGTCTTCTTAAGTATACTCAAACAACATGTACAAATAAAATATACACTTCTTATCATAACATCTAGAAGACACTACAAGGTATGTCCTATAGAAAGCACCCGTACCTTATTTGCTAATAGGTTCTTTTATGTGGTAGGTAAAAAGTTATATAATTACGCCAACGAAATTAATAATATGTATCCTAAAAATAGATATGAATGTAAAAAGATACTACTACAGTGGCTTCAAAGCAAAACTTATGATGAGACAGAAAAACTCTTAGAGTGAGATCATTTTCAAGAAATATACGCTCAAACACACGCACACACGCACGCGCACGCACACACACACACACACACAAACACACACACTTACACAAATTGCTATTATCTTTGTATTTCATTAGATGTTTATTATTAATCTCTTCCATAGATTATGAACGTTTATTATTAGGTAACACATAACAGAAAATATATAATTGTAATAAAATGTAACTAACTAAAACGTAATTTCAGAATGAGTAATGCTGAGGGTTGGAGGCCTGGTGTTCTAAAATACAGGCAGAATACTGCCAAGCACTCCAGTCTCCCAGAGACTTTAAATTTTATTATAAACTGTATTGTAATGTTTATGTTTGTGGAAAGAAATAAATAAATTTATTATAAAAAAAAAAAAAAACGACTACAAATGCAGCCAGGAGCAACGGCTTAACATGCCTTCCAAAGCACGGAAGAGCTCGAGATGAAAAGATTTTAGTCGCCCATCCCGTGACTAACTAATGCGAAAGTTGCTTAACTTCAGCGCACTATCCACTATGCTAAATTAAAATAAACAATAAACTTATAAATAAAATTCTAGAATATTCAGCTAGAAAAATTAAAGCAAATCCACGTCTTATACTATACTCAACATTAAACCGGAACGTAAGTTAAGTGTTGACCGTGACGTAGAGGGGATAGCTGCGCAGGTTTAGGTATGGTGTGGCGCTAGGCCCAAAATACCTTATTTTTTACATGCGCATCCCCTCCACTCCTAAATCCAATATGAGGACAATCCTACTTGTTACATAGCACAAATGATTCATCTCCGCATCTGGCGACGGATACTACTCGTCTGTAAGTTTTGTAATGTGTCTGGGCTTCCACTGCGTCGTTATGAGGCATCGTTCACACCAAACGTATTGTCCGCCGCCGACTGTGAGTATGCTCACTGTCAGTCACAGTGTGAACGTGGACTCAGTCTGCAGTATGCGTTCTCTCGCCAAGCCGACAATTTGCTATAGCGTACAATGCGCTACTTGTGTTAACAAAAGAGTAGGTTGTCGTTATGTACAGTCAGTCACGCTGTTAGCAACGTAGCTAATCCGCGTCCGCGCTGCATATACGCGCTGTACAATAAATCGGCCACCGAGAGTCAGGCATTAATAAAACCATTGACACGAAGAAGAAGTGGCAAAGGCAGTCGCGAGATTACGGTAAAAAAATGTAAATTAATGTAAACAAGTAAATTAATATAAACACTGATCACCCAATTCCAATTAAGATAATCTGTATTAACTGTTAATTCGCGTAACCCAATTGTTTTTGCGTTCGGACGCTCGTGTATTGAAGTTCTACTGCCAATTTAGACTGTGGCATTAAACCTACAATCATTTATTGGGGTTATTCGCAAAAAGCTGAACGGTTTTGGACGCAATTATCGGTATTGGACCCCGATCAGTCCTGAAAGCGTTCGGCTCCAATCAGCCGAGAGTTATATTCCGGTTGGTTTGCATACTTTGGCGTTATGGCACATATAAATTTGATGAAGGACGGTATTGGTGTTTCGTAAAAATATTATATCCTAAGCCCATCTTAGATTTCTAAACGCACTCATATTGGAATAAAACCAGTACGTACATGTACGGACAGTACCTACAGTACGGACCAGCTGTTTCATTATCACTTTTTTGTATTTAAGTGTTTTTTAGGATTTTGGTGTTCCTGACATTTTGACGTTTTTCGAGAGGCCATGGCCATGAAACGATCATAATTATAGTGATACTAGCTTCCGCCCGCGACTTTGTCCGCGTGGACATTCGAAAAAATACTTAGGGGACCAAGGCAGAACGTTTGCCACGTGCGGCGGGCCTCGCACGAGTCTGCTCACTTGGTGAGGGAGGACCCGCCTAATCACGTTAAAACGGCTGATCGGATTTTTATGAAATTAAAACAAAGAATACTTTTTATCCTGGTAATTGGTCCCCTAAGTATTTTTTCGAATGTCCACGCGGACAAAGTCGCGGGAGGAAGCTAGTAGATAATAAGTGTCTGTTTCACAATCTAAAACTTAGTTCTGAGTAGCTTAGGTACCAAGAACTTTTAGGGTACTTAAGATGATTTAGGTTTCTATACCCTATTTACCCCCTGGGTTTGATTTTCGGAAAACTACGAAATGGGTTGTCTATTTGTTTTAAGAAGTAAGCCTACAAAGTTTCAAGTTGAAATGTCTATTTTACCCCCTGATTTTTCATCCAAAATTTCACCCCTTTTTCAACCTTTTAGGGGTTGAATCATGTTCAGCGTGTAAACATCAAAATAAATGCCATTTTTGCAATCGTCATCCCATAAAACCTCAATAACGACATCCATATCGATTTTTAGGTTTATTTATCCCATTTAACCTCTAAGGGGTAGATTTTCAAAAAAATACGAAATATGTGTTTGCTTATTTGTTTTACTTTCCGACCATAAGCCTAAATAATAAATTTAATGAAGGACTTTCCAAATACAACATTTCGTCCCCCTTTTCACCACTTCGGGGGTGGAATTGTCAAAAACGCTGACACAGGTAAATATTAATTTTCAATTGCCAGCCTAAATACAAAATTTGAAGATTCTAACTTCAAAACTGACGGACTTTCATACACATATTCATCCCCTATTTCACCCCCTGGGTTTGATTTTGAAAAAATTACGAAATGGGTTGCCTATTTGTTTTGAGAAGTAAGCCTACAAAGTTTCAAGTTGAAATGTCTATTTTACCCCTAATTTGTCATTCAAAATTTCACCCCTATTTCAACCTTTTAGGGGTTGAATTATGTTCAGCGTGCTTAAAATCAAAATAAATGCCGTTTTTGCAATCGTCATCCCATAAAACCTCAATAACGACATCCATATCAATTTTTAGGTTTATTTATCCGATGAAACCTCTAAGGGGTTGATTTTTGAAAATATACAAAATAAGTGTTTCCTTATTTGTTTTACTTTCCGACCATAAGCCTAAATAATAAATTAAATGAAGGACCTTCCAGATACAACATTTCATCCCCTTTTCACCCCTTTGGGGGTGGAATTGTCAAATACGCTGACACAGGTAAATATTAATTTTCAATTGCCAGCCTAAATACAAAATTTGAAGATCCTAACTTCAAAACTGACGGACTTTCGTACAAACATTTATCCCTTATTTCACCCCCTTAGGGGTGGAATTTCCAAAAATCCTTTCTTAGTGGATGCCTACACTGTATAACGTATCTATGTGCAAAATTTGAAGTCTCTAGGTTCAGCGGTTTGGGCTGTACGTTGATATCTCAGTCAGTCAGTCAGTCAGTCAGGACTTTGAATTTTATATATATAGATGAATTTTATATATATAGATAAATTAGACCTTAGACATTGGGATAACACGACGTTATCCCGCGAGAATGCAATGTTTTTCCGGGATAAAAGTAGTCTATGTCACTCTTCAGCTCCGAAACTATCCACATCCCAAAAACCACGTCGATCCGTTGCTTCGTTTTGACGTGAAAGAGAGACAAACAAACAAACACTTTCACATTTATAATAATTAGTATGGATCAGATATTTAAACTGCGCTGCATTGCATATTTGGATACAAATTTTCCAAAAAATCTTAACTAATTCTACGAAATTTATTTAAAAATATTTTGACAAAATGTTATTGTGTTTACCCGAGCGTAGCAGCTGAGCGTTCCACTCTTTACGTCAGTAAACAGTGAAAACTATAACAGTTTTTCGGGGGATTCTCACGGGAATGCTTGTTATGGTAATATATTTCAGAAAGTACAGTCATGTATATTTCATATTTGTAGGCTCTTGATGTTTATATTTAAGCGAACGCTTTCTTGCAACATTTTCCTGTGACATTAATTGCACGTAGCTTTTTGTTTCCTTTATTTATTTATTGATAAAAAATACATGTTGGTTTACAGGGGAACATGCCTCCAAAACACCAGCAAGTCATACAACATTCACTTTACAAGAACCAATATTAAATCATAGAGTTATTACATTACATTACCTAAATATAGCTATTACATTAATTCGTAATTTTTTTTTTCATTGTAGTATTTCAAAGAACAATAAAAAATATATATAAAAAAGGCAATGATCACAATAAGAAATAATTATGTCAATTAATAAATTACATGAATTTCACCGAGTTAAACTATAATTAAAAGTAATTATTAAATTCTATGCTAAAATAATAATGTCATTTTAAACTTCCTAATTCTAAATAAGTCTTAATCTCCCTACATATGTATTCAGCCGTATCGGCGAATAGATCAATGTGAGGACACTGAGTGAGCATGTCCCCAATCAGGAGTAAAGCGCGCACTGACGGCGCATTCGCGGCGTGTACAGTGCGTGTTATGGGCCTGCGTAATAGCCGTGGCCGGCGGCGGGGGGCCACCATCCCTAACTCAGTCCGGGGTAAACGTGTCGGCACCAACAACTCAATCTTACCTATGACATCAGGGTCAACTCTGTGATGGAGCGCTAAAATAAAATCAGTCAATAAAAGGAGTTTTCGCCTAAAACTAAGGGTTTCTAATTCAACCATGCCAGAGACAAAAAGGGAGGAGTACATATATGGGTAATACCCATAAAGCCGTTTATAAAGCCAACGCCCAAATTTGCGCTGTACCCGTTCTACCATCAAAGCGTATTTTTGTTCATGAGGATCCCAGATTGAAGCTGCATATTCTAATTTGCTGCGGACATACGCATTGTACAACACTTTCGCTACAGTCTCATTATCAAATTCGGAGGCCGTTCGTATTATAAAACCTAAAACCTTGTTTGCCTGCTTGCAGGTTTGCGTTATGTGTTCATGGAAGTCAAACTTACTGTCTAATACAATACCTAAATCACATATATCACTTACTTTGTCTAAACAAATGTCAAATAATTTATAATCAACTACCAATGGGCAACGTTTGCGAGTGTAGGTAATTGCCTTGCATTTTAAGCTGTTAAAGGGCAATCTGTTGGCCACACTCCAATCTGACACCGCATCGATATCAGTCTGCCGGCCTAGTATGAGCGGCTTATAACGCGCGATATGATATGGTACGGCATGCCGTCTTGCTTACATCTTAGTGGGGTAAGCAAGACAACTTGCCGTACCATATCATATCGCGCGTTATAAGCCGGTCATGCTAGGCCGGCTGGAGTGCAGCTGTATCAAGCTAGGCAGTCATGCGGGCAATTATTATCTTGACGTGTTAAGTACTTTAGGGGAATATTTTTTTTATTATAATACCATGGATTTATGAATTCTTTTGAATTCAAGAATTCAAAATTCAAAACCATTTATTCATTTAGGATGATACAGCACTTGTGAACGACAAAGAAGCTATGCCATGGGTTCGCATATCCTACCGGCGCGGGAGGCCAATGGATTGTTACCTACTTTATAAAAACAATAGCGATATAGTGATGTTTGATTTTTTTATGTTGCGAGTTATAAGTGTTTCAGCTGTAGACAGTCAAGGATATTCGCAACGCAAGAACTGTAGAACGTAAAACGATACATCGGGCTCGCTAGCCATCGCCGGCCGCCGCTTTCACCAAATTCTGTCATGGACGGAGAGTGAGAGGGACGGGTATAGGTTGACTGGTAGAGAATGCCTAAGGGCATTAATTCCGCCATTTGTATGTTTATGTACAATAAAGAATCAATAAATCAATAAATATAACGAAGTTTAGTTTTTCGTTGAATTAGAGTAGGCCTACTGATGTCATTGTAGAATAGGTAACATCCCAACTAATATTATAAATGCGAATGTAACTCTGTCTGTCTGTCTGTCTGTCTGTCTGTCTGTTACGCTTTCCCGCTTAAACCTCGCAACCGATTTTGATGAAATTTGGTACAGACAATCTTTAGACCCTGAGACAGAACATAGGCTACTTTTTATTTCGAAAAAAGGGATGAAGGGGTTGAAATAGAGGTTGAAAGTTTGTATGGGATTTCTTAATTTTAAAAGATAAAACCATGAAACTTTATATTTAAGCACTTGATAAGAAATCATTAAACATTTGTTCTAGCATTTTTGAAATTTCGACCAGCTAAGGGGTGAAATAAGGGTTGAAAGTTAGTATGCAAGTTCGTCAAATATCACGTCATAAGAAACAAAAAATCGTTTGTTCTAGCATTTTGAAATTTTTACCAGTTTGGGGGTGAAATAGGGGTTGAATTGAAGATAAGACCATGAATCTTGGTACGTAGGTCTCAAAGGATGTGCAGAATTTTTCTACAAACGGAATTCCCGAAATTCGAACGGAACGGATTCGGAACTGGAACTACAAAGCCAAACTTTTTGTATACGAAATCTTAATCACTGAACCTAGGAACATGTAATTTAGAAGTTTTGGGTGTATCAAGTTACAAAAAAAGTTCGCTTTTGAAGTTTAAATTCCTTTTAACGAATACTCTGCATCGCCGCCGCTGCCGTCGGTCGTCGTCGCGCACATTCGCCGAAGTGTGGCGGCATCTGCGGCAGGCAACGGCGCGGCGCTGTCGTGTGGTGGGGGAGCGCACGAATCTAACTATGCCTACCCGAACGGGCAGACACGTGAGGGCAGACGTCGTTGTCGGACGCATGCGATTAGAAAAATTTGCGCTATAGAGAATTACATTTTTCGATCCAGTAAAATTATTTTTTTTGTTTCGTATAACTTTTTAAGTGTTTTTTATTAATTAGGTCCTGTAAATTAATTTTGTACATACTTGATATTTCTTTTAGTTCATAGTTAAAAGTAGGTAAGATATTTTCCGTTACTTTAAAAAAATCCGATTTGCTTTTATTTCCTTTTTTTAATTAATCTAAGAGGTCGTAGTAGGTGTAAAACTAACCTAAGCTACTAACCTCCTACTTTTTTATGCATTGGTTGTAAATAAATATTGATAATTTAATTACTTAGTTACTTTTTTTCCATTTAAACGTGACGGACGATGTGTTTAATTGACATCGCCGTGGGATGAGCGCATAATTTTTACCGAGTAGGTGCTTATTAAAGGTTTTTTTTAATATAATAAATATTAATCTGTACATCTGTTTTGTTCGATTTTTTTTGTTTCGTATAACTTTTTAAGTGTTTTTTATTAATTAGGTCCTGTAAATTAATTTTGTACATACTTGATATTTCTTTTAGTTCATAGTTAAAAGTAGGTAAGATATTTTCCGTTACTTTAAAAAAATCCGATTTGCTTTTATTTCCTTTTTTTAATTAATCTAAGAGGTCGTAGTAGGTGTAAAACTAACCTAAGCTACTAACCTCCTACTTTTTTATGCATTGGTTGTAAATAAATATTGATAATTTAATTACTTAGTTACTTTTTTTCCATTTAAACGTGACGGACGATGTGTTTAATTGACATCGCCGTGGGATGAGCGCATAATTTTTACCGAGTAGGTGCTTATTAAAGGTTTTTTTTAATATAATAAATATTAATCTGTACATCTGTTTTGTTCGATTTTTTTTGTTTCGTATAACTTTTTAAGTGTTTTTTATTAATTAGGTCCTGTAAATTAATTTTGTACATACTTGATATTTCTTTTAGTTCATAGTTAAAAGTAGGTAAGATATTTTCCGTTACTTTAAAAAAATCCGATTTGCTTTTATTTCCTTTTTTTAATTAATCTAAGAGGTCGTAGTAGGTGTAAAACTAACCTAAGCTACTAACCTCCTACTTTTTTATGCATTGGTTGTAAATAAATATTGATAATTTAATTACTTAGTTACTTTTTTTCCATTTAAACGTGACGGACGATGTGTTTAATTGACATCGCCGTGGGATGAGCGCATAATTTTTACCGAGTAGGTGCTTATTAAAGGTTTTTTTTAATATAATAAATATTAATCTGTACATCTGTTTTGTTCGATTCATTTCATTTTTGTTTTTCTACGATGCCTCGCAAACGAAAGTCCAATTTAGCTAATAGCTCTAGCAGAGCTCGGGCTGCTAAACTTGCTAGATCACTGGAATCAGAAGAGGATTCACAGATCCGTCGGGCTTTAGATGCCGAGCGTCACGCAGCTCAAAGGGCTGCTGAAACTTTTGAGCACATGCAGACCCGTCATAATTTAGACGCTGATCGTCATGCTGCACAAAGGGCTGCAGAGACCCCTCAGCAGACCCAAGCTCGCCAAGTCATTGATGCCGAGCGTCACGCGGCTCAAAGAGCTGCTGAGACCTCTCAGCAGACCCAAGCTCGCCAGGTCATTGATGCCGAGCGTCACGCGGCTCAAAGAGCTGCTGAGACCTCTCAACAGACCCAAGCTCGCCACGTTATTGATGCCGAGCGTCACGCGGCTCAAAGAGCTGCTGAGACCTCTCAACAGACCCAAGCTCGCCAGGTCATTGATGCCGAGCGTCACGCGGC
The DNA here is from genome assembly GCA_949710035.1 of Crambus lathoniellus. Classification (NCBI taxonomy): domain Eukaryota; kingdom Metazoa; phylum Arthropoda; class Insecta; order Lepidoptera; family Crambidae; genus Crambus; species Crambus lathoniellus. Next base: position 18,485,780 of record OX453311.1, on the reverse strand, counting down.
TCAAAGAGCTGCTGAGACCTCTCAACAGACCCAAGCTCGCCACGTTATTGATGCCGAGCGTCACGCGGCTCAAAGAGCTGCTGAGACCTCTCAGCAGACCCAAGCTCGCCAAATCTTAGATGCTGAGCGTCAAGCTTCGTACATAGCCGCAGAGACCTCCGAAGAAACACGTAGACGACGTTTAATTAATTCCGAGCGGCAAGCAGAAAGGAGACGTACGTTTACGATGAATACGTGGGAGGCATTTGCCGATGCTGCTTTTGATTATGATCCGTTAATTGATTACTTTAATCATCGATTAGTCCTCATAGGTAGAATGGCCAATAAATGCAGACACTGTGATGCACTCAAGTGGAAGGAAGAGACCCCAGGTATGTGCTGTTCTGGAGGCAAAGTATCAGTACCAACGCTTGGTGACCCCGAGGAGCCACTCAAATCCTTATTTCTATATGACAGCAATGAATCTCGGCGATTTTTAAACAGAATAAGAAAGTACAATTCTTGCTTTCAGATGACATCATTTGGTGTGGGTAATGAGGTCATCATGCCTGGATTCTCACCCACATTTACGGTACAAGGGCAAGTTTATCATAGGATTGGTTCTTTGCTTCCCACAAACAATGATCAACCAAAATTTCTACAGATTTATTTTATGGGAGACGAAAACAGCGAGGTTGACCGCAGATGTCAAAATATTGAAGGAGTTGAGAGGGACATTGTTTTAAAAATTCAAAGAATGTTGCACGAACATAATAACCTCATTAACACCTTCAAAACAGCCTTAGAAAGAATGCCAGGGGAAAATTACAAATTAGTAATACACCCAGATCGTACGCCAAGCGGGGAACATGAAAGACGTTATAATGCACCCTTAATAAACGAAGTCGCCGCCATGGTGTGTGGTGAACAGTTCGCATCGCGTGATATTGTTTTACAAACCCATGACAATACATTGACCAGGGTGCCGGACACACACAAGTTTTATGACGCATTACAATACCCGCTTATGTTTAGCAAGGGGCAAGAGGGGTACCATTTTCAAATTCCACAAGTCAATCCAGTGACCAAGCTCCCCTTGCCCAACAAAAAAGTATCGAGCATGGACTTTTATGCCTATCATATGATGATACGCGAAGACGATTTTAACGTAATACAACGATGCAAACAGCTCGCTAACCAGTTTTATGTTGATATGTACGTGAAGGTTGAAAGCGAAAGATTGCGATACATATCTTTAAATCAAACAAAACTAAGAGCCGAAAATTATATTCATCTCCAAGATGCTGTATCGAATGATGCCAACGTGAACCCTAATAATATAGGTAAAATGGTGATTCTGCCCTCTTCGTTTGTGAACAGTCCCCGATACTTACACGAGTATACTCAAGACGCATTTGCCTATGTGCGTACGTATGGTCGACCAGATTTATTTGTAACCTTCACCTGCAATCCATCTTGGTCTGAAATAGTTGACGAATTAATGCCAGGTCAAAGCGCCAACGATAGGCACGATGTCATTGCCAGAGTGTTTAGGTTAAAAGTTAAAAAGCTTATGACTGTAATTACTAAAGGAAGGGTTTTTGGAGAAGTGCAATGCTTTATGTATTCCATTGAGTGGCAGAAGCGAGGACTCCCACATGCCCACATTTTGCTTTGGTTAAAAGATAAATTGCGACCTGACCAAATCGATAAAATTATAAGCGCTGAAATACCAGATCCTAACAATGACAAGGCACTTTATGATATTGTTATGAAAAACATGATCCATGGTCCATGCGGGGCTGAAAACCCTCTGTGCCCGTGCATGAAAGACCGTAAATGTACAAAAAAATTTCCTCGCAACCTACTGAAAGAGACTCTCCATAATGAGAACGGCTACCCGATGTATCGTAGAAGAGCACCAGAAGACGGAGGCCGGACGGCATCTGTTAAACTCCGAAATGGTAGTCAAGTTTCTGTCGACAATAGTTGGGTAGTACCATATTCGCCTGTCCTATTAAAAACTTTTAACGCCCATATAAATGTAGAAGCTTGCGGTTCCGTACGTGCAATCAAATACATCTGCAAATATATTAATAAAGGCAGCGATCAAGCTATTTTTAATTTCAGAAGCTCAGAGTCCTCAAACCCAGTAGACGAAGTACAAACGTTTCAGTCTGGTCGCTATGTCAGCAGCAACGAAGCTGTATGGCGCCTGTTAGGGTTTCCTTTGCATGAAAGGCATCCTACTGTTACGCACCTCAGTGTGCATCTAGAGAATGGTGAACGAATTTATTTTAATGAAAATAATTTTCACCAGCGAGTGACAACACCACCAAAAACCACTTTGACCGCCTTTTTTGACCTTTGCAGATCAGATGAATTCGCAAAAACACTTTTGTACGTTCAAGTACCTCGGTATTACACGTGGGATGCAGGTAGAAAATGTTGGAAACGCCGAATTCAAGGATCTGCTGTTCTGAATTGGCCTGGCGTTAAATCTGGGGATGCATTAGGACGGGTCTATACTGTCCACGTTAGCAACATTGAATGCTTTTGTTTGAGACTACTGCTACACCACGTGCGTGGGCCAACTTCGTTCAATGATCTCAAGAACTACAACGGTCAAACGTTTGTTACCTTCCGAGAAGCCTGTGAAACTAGAGGATTGTTAGAGAATGACAATCATTGGGACTCGACATTAGAAGAGGCTGCACAATGTAGATCAGCAGCTAAGGTGAGAGATCTTTTTGCCATTCTCATAGCGACGTGTGGTCTTTCAAATCCTCAGATATTATGGGAAAAGTACCAAAATGATATGTCTGACGATATTTTGCACAGACTACAACAAAATAATCCCAATATCACATATAATGATTTAGTATATAACGAGGCGCTAACTAAGATTGAAGACCAAGTGATGGCTATATCTGGGAAGACATTATCAGATTTTGGAATGAACCGGCCACAAAGAATCGGAGAAGTCAGTGGTGATTTAATAAGAGAACTGGACTACAATGTCTCTTCTTTACAGCAACAAATATCAGAGTCAGTTCCTCGATTAAACACGGAACAAAAATTAGTCTTTGATATTGTTGTGCAAAGAATCTATAATGGTGAGGGTGGATTGTTTTTCTTAGATGCGCCAGGAGGCACTGGAAAAACTTTTTTATTAAATTTACTTTTAGCCCAAATTCGCAAAGACAAAGGAATAGCTGTTGCTGTAGCTTCCTCTGGAATTGCAGCGACGCTGCTCGATGGTGGCCGCACGGCACATTCAGTACTTAAACTCCCATTAAATTTACATCATGAGGAAATTCCAGTGTGTAACATCACAAAAAACAGCGATCGTGGCCGAATGCTACAGCAATGCAAGCTGTTGGTGTGGGATGAGTGCACAATGTCGCATAAAAAAGCGATCGAGGCGCTCAATCGGACTCTGAAAGATATCAGAAGTAACCCGAGTTTAATGGGTGGGATGGTAGTGCTGCTTGCTGGTGATTTTCGACAGACACTACCTGTCATTACTAGAGGCACTCCAGCAGATAAGATAAATGCATGTTTGAAAGCGTCTACATTATGGGTGCATGTAAAAAAATTTTGTCTCACTAAAAACATGCGAGTACAACTACATAATGATACGCAATCGGGGCAATATGCAGCTGCTCTATTGAAAATCGGTGAAGGTCGAATGACTACGGACGCTAACGGCATGATTACATTAAATCAAGAATTTTGTAATGCTGTCCAAAACTTGGAAGATCTTAAAAACAACGTCTATCCCGGTTTAGAATATAACATGAGGAATAGAGAATGGCTGTGTGAAAGGGCAATATTAGCACCGACCAATGAAATCGTGGGAAAGATCAACGAAAGAATGATGTCACATGTGCAAGGCGATGTTGTCGAATATTTGTCAGTAGATATTGTCATGGACAGTGAACAGGTGACGTCTTATCCTACCGAGTTTCTAAACTCTTTAGAGCTGTCAGGAGTGCCGTCTCATAAGCTGAGACTGAAAGTTGGGGTTCCAGTTTTATTATTGAGAAATCTCGAAGCGCCGAGACTATGCAACGGGACTCGATTGCAAATTACGCAGCTAGGACGCAATATTATTAGAGCAATTATAATGACAGGTATAGCTAAAGATGAAGAAGTTTTGATTCCACGCATACCCATGATCCCTACAGATTTACCGTTTCAGTTTAAAAGAATCCAGTTTCCCCTCAAACCAGCCTTCGCAATGACCATTAACAAAGCGCAAGGGCAAACACTTAAAGTAGCAGGTGTCCATTTAGAGAAAAACTGTTTTTCGCATGGCCAACTATACGTGGCCTGCTCGCGAGTATCGAGTCCAAACAATCTCCACATTTTAACAAATGAAAACAAAACAGCAAACGTTGTGTACAAAAATGTTTTAAATTAGGTCATTTAAAAATATTTTTGTACACATCGTGAGGCTGGCCCCTGTAAGAGTCTCTTAGACATAAGGGACCAGGATTGACAAAAACTAATTTCACGCGGGCGAAGCCGCGGGCGGAAGCTAGTATAAAAATATTACTTACAACTTCTACTATAAAATAAAGTCGCTTTGCCATTTCTAAGCTTAGACTTTTCAAACCTTACTTACTATAAGCAAAGAATATATACCTATAAGGGCGAAGCGACTCAAAGTGGGTCCTTGGCCTCCGATAATAGGAGTCGCCATTTCGGTCTGTCGTCTGCTACCGCCCACCAAAAATATCAAAGATATGTAATGAAAAAAATGAAAACATGACGTTTTCAGATATCTCTTAAAACATGTCATAGCTTATATTTTAAAATTTAAATTGAAGGCCAATGGGCTACAGCTGATCTAGTTCAATATACCTCGATTATTCAAATACGATAACAGTTTCCTCAGTTTCCTCTGGGGTAAAATGTTATTACCAATGAACGAGAAAAAGTGGTGAAAACCGTTAAAGATACTAAAAAGGGAAAGCGGAATGATCACATATATCCTTCGATAAGGATTTAGGCGGACGTTTGATTCGCAATTCACCTTAAATCTTATTGTAAATTCTTTTATACGTAAACTAGATAAGTTTGCGCACAGGAGCGAAGGTTTCATTTTATTCCATATCGATTTAACGTATTGGGCATTTTGTTGATTACTTTTAAAATTGAATATCTATTATTGTTTACTTATGATGATCATCTGGTAGTATTAACAAAATTATGTTACGTTTATTATGAAACGGAAGAGTCTCTTAGAAAGTTTATAGCGAATTTATTACATTGAATAGATTTATAAGAACCATAACAAGATATATGACAAATAAAATTTCCTGAAAATGAAGTGCCTATTTGCAAGAGTCGAAGAAGAATGAGACGGGTTCTCACAAACTACTTAGCTCCGATGGGACACGAGCCCACGATCTTTTACTGTCCGGACGAATGCTCTAGTTGTGTGACGGGTTGATTTTTTGTAATACTTACTTTTCAATAATTAAAATGGCATTGTGTAAGCAAAAAAGTAAAAATGAGTGATTATTTGTGTCAAGTTTAAGCCGTAACTACAGAATATATAATAAGTAGTACTTACCCGTAACTACGAGTATTTCAAAGCTTGAATAGTTAAGGCGCTACTCGGAAAAGTATGGACATTTTGATGTAAAACTTTAGGACGGTTAGAGTTGTTACAAATTTGGAAATAAGGTATATATTTCTTCATACCTTTATCTAGATTCGTATAAATTCAGAAACACGATTTTATGATTTTGCCTCGACACTTTTTATTTTCGAAAAGACCTCTAAAAATACATATTCTTAAATGGGGTTACAAATACTATTGGAAATTAGTTTAATTAGTGGACACCAATAATATTTAGGATCTTGTAGAAGCATTAAAAAAAAATCGCTTTAGTTTTTTTATTACGAAGTGATTTTATTGTTTTCTCTCCTAATCTGCAAAATCGGTCTCGCCGCGCGCGAGTCGTTTTCTCATTGCTATTATATAATTATAATTGCTATTAATAATTATATAATTTTTCCAAGTATCGCCTTAAATCATACGTGTTAACTATAAGTGCTGAAAAGTTGTAAAAACTATTTTTTTGGAGTTGTCTTTCATTCACAACGCATGCTTTGAGGCTAATTGCGATGTTAGTGCTTTTATCTACCATTTTTAATAAGTCTTATAGCTGAAAATCATCAGACCTATAACGTCTGTTGTCTCTCTAAAATAACTACATTCAAAAGCTATACAGAATCTTCAGCAAATAAGGTTAACAATGGCATTAATTAATTCACTTAAATGCCAGTAGCCCAAACTAGTACAACTATAAACAATATCGTCAGTTTGGGTCTCCATAATGAATAGCGAGTCTAGTTAAATAACATTCGCATATCCCTATACTTAACCTTCTCATAACGAGAAACTACTTACTACGTTTAGACCACTTAATTATTTAGCCTCTTTGTTGACCTTTCTCGCGTACGAATGCGGGCAACTTTAATTATACCAAATCTGGATCTCTTTAACGGTCCCCGAGGGTGTAATCACTTCGGGATGGAAGTGGCTGAGGCTGGGAAGACTCCAGACTTCTGTGAACAGCAGAAAGTAATCGGAATATAAACTGGTGAGCAACGACGTCATGTTTATTCTGTGTTTCGTGAGGGTTACGACGACAAAATGCAAACGCTTTCGAAGAATCTGTTTTTACTGTAACGTCTACGTTATACTGAGAGTGACTTTACGTTAGTTACAGACATATTTTTAGTAAATTTCTTTTACTTTATTAAATTTAAAAGGCAAATTTTTACTACTAAAAATGAAATATTAGAAAAAATCTTTAATAAGGAAAAAGCTACTTTAGTCAATGATTAATAAAACTTAGGCCCGATTTCACCAATGATATTCAAACGCGATTAACGCTAAACGTGTTTAAAACGTATTTCTGTCTCTGTCACATTCAAACAGATGACAGAGACAGAACTATGTTTTAAACACGTTTAGCGTTAATCGCTTTTAAATAGCATTGATGAAATCGGGCCTTAGAATAATACAAAAAAAATGTTCAACTACCTAAAATTAAAATGCCACTATAATCAATTGTATTTTTTTTAACATTTCATTTTCAATAATAAATTGTTAAATACAAGTTATTTCAAATGTCTTAAAAATAAAAAAATGAAAAATTATGAAACTCATTAACTAGTTTTTTCACCAAAGTATCGAAAATCACAACTGTTTAAACAAATATAATTAGCTGAACAAACTACTATAAAATTTGAAAGTTGGGAACACCCCTCCCTGTGCTGTTAAGATTCTCAGCCGCGACTTTACATGAGGTCCTATCATCGGAGCTAGTTGTGAGACGGGTCGATTTTTTCTAATACTTTACTTTTATATGATTGCACTACGAATGCAAAAATGGAGAAATATTTTTTGTTTATATCTTCCTTTGAAAAGCATTCTAGCTCAAATTTTTGTTTACGTTCGTGGTGACAATTCTAAAAAGAATTTTTCACTTCTCATGCTCGTAAAGTTCGTGTTTATGTCGGGTATAGGCTGCATAAAATCGCTTTTTATGCTCTAGTGCATAAAGTAAAATCTTCGTCTAAGTCTCAGACTCTAAGACAAAGGTCGTCAGGTAAACAGTCACACACGCAATTAAACTTCGTTAAATAAACTTGTTGTTTCATTCTGTTTCTTAAATTTTGTACATACCTAATCCATGTTAAATTACTAAATTAATAAAACTAGGCAAAATTAATGAATTTTGTAAGAAATAAGTATTTCAAGAGCATTATGGACTACGATCTATGCTAAGTCACTGTGCTGCCACTTCCACGTATAAAAAAAAAGAAAAAGACGGTTTTCCCGCCAATATAGCGACGTCTTTATTTTTTCTTTTTTGCAATATTGTAATTTATTTTCCTCACACTCGAAGTGAAAAGCAGAGTGTATAACTCGTACATAAAACCCATTTTACCCTCGAATTGACTATCCATCCTCGCCTACGGCTCGGGTGGATATATACGTCTCGGGTAAAATGGTATGTTTTATGCACTTGTTGTACAATCTACTATTATGCATTCACAGTGCAATCATGTAAATTTAAAAATTGTAATAGAATAAAACACATCCAAGACTTCCAACAAACCCTGGAAATCCGGTCCAATGTTTTAATTAAGCAACCGAAAGGCCTCGGGATGGCCTCGGGGTACCAAAAGGGTTCCGATTTGGCGCAACCAAGGGGTGTAGGGTACCTGCCTTCTGCGCAGAGGTCTCGAACAAGACAAATATTTGTGTGCATGAACATGTCTATTTGTCTTGGTCTGGGTGTTTTCTATGTATGTTAAATGATGTATTCACAAAAAAAGTATATAAATATATATTTATCCGTTATCTAGTTACCGTAACACTGTTTATTAATGAAAACTACTAGATGAGCGCTAATTAATTGGTGTGATTGTAAGAAATATATATTATAGGGCTATGTGGTTTTTTTCTATTACAATTTTTCCTTGACAATTGGCATCAGCGAAAGTATAATAAATTTATTACTCGTTTGCTTAGATGTAGGTAGGCTAATAGAAAGAATATTATGCGTATCGTTCCTAAAGACTTTCTCACTGTTTTACCTGTCTCGTATACGTTAGAGTTCTATACGGCGGAAGTTATTAATACTCGCCCCCCGGCACGGCGGCTTGTCAAGACATTCATCTTGGTGTTGAATGCCCCTTCAAAACGCTCTGTGTCACGTCACTTAGATGTTATTGCGTACGTTAGAGGAAAATTGGCTTCAGATTCCAGAAAAGTGATAAAAAGGTGAGGCTTTGTGCATATCTATAAGTACTACTTAATATTATAAAGAGGAAAGATTTTATTGTTTGTTTGTTTGTTTGCATCGAATAGGATGTGCGTCAAATTAGCAGCCTCACAACAGAATTAGATGGTTTTGATTATGTAAAAAAATACTGTATAAATAGTGCTAAATAGTGATGTATATTAAATAAATAGTGATACTTTGATTCAAAAGATATTTGAGTATCTTGGTGAGGCTGCTAACTTAACGTCAAGTTAGCAGTCACCTCAAGAAATACAGTTCATATCAATGTGATTTATATGTCAAAAATACTGTATAAATAGTGAATTGTTTATGCAAAATTTCAATACGAGTGCCTTAATACAAGCCGAGATATTAAGGTCTCTAAGTGGGCTGCTAACTTGACGTTTCTTGCAATGGCGATTAAAGCGAAACGAGTACAAGTTTAAAATAAATAAATACTTGAAAAAATACTGCGTTAAATAGTGAATCTTAGGGTATATATAAAAAAATAATTCTTCTTTGCTATTTTCAAAAAATCTAATGTAAACTTCCACCATACATTTGATATCATCATAATATATAATCGAATGCATGGTGGAAGTTTAAAATCAAATGTAAACTTCCACCATACATTCGATTTTAGGTACAGTCGTGTACAGTTTTATTTAGTAGACGAACTGATATAGTCTAATTTTTTATTCCAGTCATTTTAAATGACACATAAATCTATCGTATAACAAAACATAATAGTTACGTCAAGAATACTACTCGAATCAATCTCATAGTTTCGGATAGTGGCAGACGTTAAAAGTTATAGCAATTAATTTAACACGTAAAATAAATATTACCTAACTTTGACAAAGTTAACATTAATAAATTAAACAGAATCACTATTTTTTACAGCATGTTATTTTTTCTTGTCGTACATTTGGGAACGCCATCATCGCCAGCGCAAACGAGTCACTGCCGTAGTAGGTACAAAGAAACACCGTGAGATGGCGTGATTTTGTTTACTCAGAGCGGTTGCGTGATTCGTCTGATTCGTATTCAATTCGAATTCGATTCGTATCAGTCAAATGACGGTCCGGCTTAGTCATAGAATTATTTGTATGGTAGTTCACGCACTAGATCCGATATCAGTCATTCGTATTCTATCCGTCATCCGTGATTCTCCATTCCGAACAGATATTTGAACGGTATACGAGCTGCGCACGAGCAGATGCGCAGATGTATTTAATTAACAGGGCCCTGTTCAACGTAACTTCGGGTAGGGCACGTTGTGTGGGGCATGTTGCCCCGAAGGCCATGGGGTGGGACAACTTGCCCCTACGCCCGTAGGGCCATGGGATGGCAACTTGCCGCCCTCAGGGCCATAGGGTAGGGCAACTTGCCCCCAGGGCCATGAGGTGGGACAAGATGCCCCAGGGCATGTGGTGGGGCAAGTTGCCCCCAGTGTCATGTGGCGGATCAAATTGTCCCCAGAGCCATGGGGTGGGGTAAGTTGCCCCCAGGACCATGGGGTGGGGCAAGCTGCCCATAGAGCCATGGGGTGGGGCAAGTTGCCCCCAGGGCCATGGGGTGGGGCAAGTTGCCCCCAGGGACATGGGGGTGAAGCGAGTTGCCTACAGGGCATCGTGGTGAGAAAATTGCCCCCAGTAGTATAGTTGGCTGTTAAACTTGGCCGCCATCTTGGATTTAGCATTGCGTAGCTGTTTTCTTAACAGAATAGTACCAAAAACTGAATTTCATCAAAATTCAGTTCAGAAGGCTAGTCACAATATAAACCTGTGAACTCCGCCATATACTATACCTTAGACCGAATAACAGTTTTTTAGATCCGTCATTTCACTGATTCGAATCGGATTCGGATCGAATTCTTATCGAATTCTGATCGAATTCAGATTGGACGTAGTGCGAAGTGCGTAAGCAATATCAGAAGTCTGTCAGAGTTTTTAAGATCCGTATGTATATTGACACAGTAAAAAAATGTATATTTCACTTTTTTGCTCGATAAAACGCACCTCACGATTGAAATAAATTTTAAACCTTATTACTGCGGAGCAAAGTTCAACATTGATCATCAGCATATATTCAGAGTATTATTACTGTGGAGCGAAGTTCAGCATATATTCAGAGTATTATGTAGAAGTTAACATTAGATTTATTGAAAATAGCAAAGAAGAATTCTTTTTTTATGTATACCCTAAGAATCTATGGTACTGTAGCCTTTCCGGAACCCGGCTTGTTCGGGAGGTTGGAAGTCGTCGAACCTGCGAGCGAGACGATTCGTAATGACTCTCGAAAACAAATTAAAGATATGGCTCAGAAGCGAGATGGGTCTATAGTTCTTCAAGAGAGTTTTATCACCCTTCTTGAAAAACAGCATCAAACCGCTTCTGCCCCATGCCTTTGGCGTTTTGCCCACACCACATTCATACGCTGCGGCAAGTTATACAGAAGACCGAAGAGTATAATTTGCCACTTTGCTTGGCGTTCGTGGACTATGAGAAAGCCTTTGATTCGATTGAGAGTTGGGCGGTGCTGCAGTCTCTCCAGAGGTGCCAAATAGACTACAGGTACATCGAGGTGCTGAGGTACTTATACCAAAACGCCACCATGTCGGTCCGATTACAGAACCAGAGCTCTAATCCTATCCAACTACAAGTACGAGGTGTGAGACAAGGAGATGTCATCTCTCCCAAACTGTTCACAGCTGCGTTTTAGGATATTTTTAAGCTGCTGGACTGGAAAGGATGCGGCATCAACATCAATGGCGAGTACCTAACACACCTACGGTTTGCCGATGATGTAGTTCTTATGGCTGAGACCTTGGAAGACCTGAACACAATGCTCGAAGATCTCGGTAATGCTTCGCAAAGAGTGGGTTTTAAGACGAACATGTATAAGACGAAAATCATGTACAATGTCCATGTTGCACCCGCTCCAGTTAATGTTGGGAACATTACACTCGAAGTTGTTAACCACTATGTTTACCTAGGACAGACGGTCCAGTTAGGTAAGTCCAACTTTGAGAAAGAGATCTCTCGTCGAATCCAACTCGGATGGGCAGCGTTTGGGAAGCTCCGGCATATATTCGCGTCCGAAATACCTCAATGTCTCAAGACGAAAGTCTTTGACCAGTGTGTGTTGCCAGTAATGACCTATTGGAAGTGAGACGTGGTCTTTTACTATGGGTCTCATAAGAAGGTTCAAAGTCACCCAGCGAGCAATGGAGAGAGCGATGCTTGGTATTTCCCTGCTCGATCGAATCAGAAATGATGAGATCCGCAGGAGAACTAAAGCGACCGACATCGCTCGAAGGATTGCATCATTGCATTTTTTTTTTCTCCTGTGGCAACACTACCGTTAACAGCTGTTAATAATTGCTCCCAAACATTTTATGATTTTTATATTGTTTAATTGTAGTAATACGGCCAGAATCCATTAAATCACGTTCATAAAAGTATATTGTATATTGTGTAGTGTTATAAGTGCAAAATACAAACAACTTTTGAGTGAAATTGTGTTTAAAATCACCCGGTTAAAAGCCGGTAAGTTCGTTGACAACTAGTATTTAAATTAACTGTGAATCATTGTTCTCCCTTTTGCAATAATTAATTCACTCCGTATTTACGGAATTTATCTTAAAATATAATATTTTATAGAATCAGTTTTATGTAAATTGCATTTTAACGTCCAAGTTACATAACCTCACTATTGTTTGACAACTACCTGGACTTACAAATTAGAAAAACTAATCTTGACTTTTCATTACTGTTTACCAAAATGATGACCCGCAAGGCTTTATCACGTCAGGAGGAATCACAACTCCAATTGACCTTGCAAGAATTAAAAGTTTCCAAGGAGTTGATCAACCAAATGAATAGGGAAAGGGAGGAAAATGAACAGGAATTATTAGATGTGCTTAATAGAAATAGTGCATTGAAAAAAGACATGGCAGAGTTACACACTCAGACAGTAGAACTTGCTCGAGAACGGGATAGACTTCAGTTGTTAATAGACGGGTTCGACCAATGCCAGAATGAGTATGAGCAGGCCCTCAGGCTCATTTCTCGGTTGGAGCAGGAGTTATGTGAGGCAAATAATTGTATATTTGAATTAGAATCCAGTAAAGCACATATATCTGCTGTTCAGAACCAAAGTTTGTTTGATGAATTGGTTGGCAGCGCACCTGACATGGTTTCTGCATCCTTTAGTAATAATCAAACTGTAATAGACCTAACAAATGATGAGTCAATTGGATGTAAGTGTCCTAAAACTAACCTGAAACTGAGTAATAAAAAGTTAAAAAAGTATATCAAAATAAATAGATATATCTGTAAAACAAAAAAACTTATTAATAAAAATAAAACTTCTTTTAAATATGCAAAAAATGCTAAAGATAGGTTGCAATTAATTGAACAACTGGATGTTTGTAGTTCTATAATTGAAGAAAACAGAATTGTATATGAAAATAATTTAAAAACAATGACTAATAAAATAAAAAATTTGCATGACTCGCTAAATAAAATGACTCAAAATTATGAGTCGTCTAAAAATGAGATAGGGGAATACATACTGGCACTTAAACACCTTTCATGCACCTCAAGTGGAGCCCAAGAAAATAATAGATGTCGTTCATCACTCTCCGGGGCATCAGGCCGGATCGTCCCGGAGACTTTACCTGATCAATCAGTATGTGAGCCCTTACTCTCTAGCCTTTGTAATAACTCAGATTGCACAAATGAAAATAATTCCTGTACTAAAAAAAGTTGTAGTAAATTAGTTATGTTCTGTGATGAGCTTGGAAAGAATCTTGGCCAATTGTTGCAAAAAAATACAAGGGAAAGCATTATTAACTATTGCAAGCCGGGCTCGACTATAGATGAAATCATGAAAAGTATTGTAAAACATAAGTTTAATGAAGATACAAACTTGATCATTCTAATTGGAAATAGGGGTAATGTAAGCAAAAATCAACTGATGACATACTGTAATACACTGTGTTGTTTAAAGGTTAAAAAAATTGTTATGTTTACATTTCCCTATAGTAAAAGTTTGCCACAGGTGGAAAATAACTTTAGATATAATTTAAATTTATCTTTAAATACTATGGCATATCATAGTAGCCAAATGTTGCATATTATTGACATTAATAAATTGTTAAAAAATATTATTCTGACAAAAGATAAATACTATCTGCCAAATTATTGTAAGAGACAGTTAGCACTATCGCTATCTTTTTATTTTGAACATTTAGCCAGTAATCTGGCTAGTATAACTCCTGCTTTTATTGAGCAGTCAATTGACATTTATAAATTACCCTTGGAATTTGTTCCAAGTCATAATAATAATTTGTTTAATCAAAATGACATAAATCTGAATACTGACTTGGTTAATTTAAATTACCATTAAAGACAACAGAGGCGCCCTCTAGCCCAGTGTTGACAAGAGAAAAGCCAAACAGTTTAACAATTGTCCATCAAAATATGGAAGGCTTTTCTAACAAAGATCTAGAATTAAGTTTGTTTTTAAATTGTAATAATGTTGATGTGTTATGTGTTACTGAGCATTGGTTTAAACCACATGAATTAATGTTAAACTTAGATAATTATAGAGTTGTAAGCTCGTTTAGTAGGCAATCTGCTATCAGGGGAGGGTCTCTTATAATGTTACATGATAATTTCCAATACAAAGAGCGCAAAGATGTTGTATCCCTCTCTATTGAACGAGTCATTGAACTATCCTGTGTGGAACTTGACCAACTAATTATAATATGTCTTTATAGACCTCCCAATAGTAATTATTCTGAGTTTGAGTCCACTATGGAGGAAGTGTTAAGAATAACTTGTAAAACCAATAAAAAAGTTGTCATATGTGGGGATTTCAATGTAGATATTTTAGACCGTAAATTGGCCACACTCTCAAGTAGATTTTTAAACTTGTTTAAATCATTTAATTTAATACACACTTTTAATGAGCCTACTCGAATCACACCCACATCTGGCAGTTGCTTGGACAATATTTTTACAGACTGTTCGGTTATAGAAAAAAAGGTAATTGATGTCATAAAATCTGACCATAGTGGACAAATAGCCTCTATAGAGCACCATCATGTCTGTCCTAAACGTAAAATAATATGTAGGCCAATTACGAAAAAGGGCATTGATAAATTTAGAAATCATGTAATTGATAAAATTGAAACTTTACCAGCTTCTATTATGGAACCTAATAATCTCTATAATGATTTATTTAGTGTGGTGCAAAGCGAATTTAGTAAAACATTCAAACAAAAGGTGATCAACTGTAATACTAATAGAAAGAAGTTTAGTGATTGGGCCACGCCTGGGATTTATACAAGTAGAAGGAAATTATATGAACTTTATGCATTAAAGCGAACTTCATGTGACCCTAGTTTTATTGAATATGTCAAGAAATATTCTAAAACTTTTAGAAAAGTATGTGCGGCTGCCAAGTCCACATACATCGCTAATAAAATAAAAGTAGCTGATAATAAGATCAAGGCTACATGGAATATTATTAACCAAGAAACTGGTAAAACAAAAAATCATATAAATTCCTTCACTCTTAAAGCAAATAATAAAACATTTACATCTGACGATGAGGTTGCCCGTGTTTTTGAAGACTTCTTCTCTCGGGTACCCTTAGAAACTACGAGAAATTTAAATTCCTGTCCTAATATTGCGGCTGCCCTCTTGGTGTCAAGCGTTGATAAGTGTAACAAAGTATTTAATTTTCAACATATAAAATAAATGGCGATGATATTCTTAAAGCATTTAAAACAATAAATATTAAAAAATCGGAAGATTTATGGGGTATATCAACTAATGTTATTAAATCAATAATTGATCCAATAGCTCCATATTTAGCTTTTATTTTTAATAAGTGTATTGACGAAGGAGTCTTCCCCGATTTAATGAAATATAGTAAGTTAATTCCGCTTTTTAAATCTGGAGACAAGAGTGACCCCACTAACTTTAGGCCGATATCAATTTTACCAGCACTTAGTAAAATTTTTGAAAAAATAATATACGCTCAATTAGTAGATTATTTGGTATTA
This sequence comes from Crambus lathoniellus, assembly GCA_949710035.1. Lineage (NCBI taxonomy): Eukaryota > Metazoa > Arthropoda > Insecta > Lepidoptera > Crambidae > Crambus > Crambus lathoniellus. The sequence continues at coordinate 18,469,904 of OX453311.1, read as the reverse complement.
AATCAAATCTTTCATAAGAATCAGTTCGGATTCTCTAAAGGTAAAAATACCACAGATGCTGGAATTGCACTTCTTAAACATATCCTTGACGCTTGGGAGGGTAGGCAGGACGTAATTGGTGTATTCTGTGACCTTTCCAAAGCTTTCGATTGCGTTGATCACCAAACTCTTTTAATGAAGTTAGAACATTATGGTGTCTCGAAAAAATCAGTTAACCTTTTGCGTTCATATTTGAGTAATAGAAATCAAAAAGTGATTGTTAATAATACTGCGTCCTCTGGAGCCCCCATTATAATGGGCGTGCCCCAAGGCTCAATATTGGGTCCTTTACTATTTTTAATCTACATTAACGATCTACCTTACTACGTGCATAATTTATGTGAGACAGTACTATTTGCAGATGATACTTCTCTAATTTTTAAAATTGAGCGAGGGAATAATTGCTCTCACGAAGTAAATAGTGCTCTCTCAAAGGTCGCACATTGGTTTAACATTAATAACTTGTCTTTAAACCCTAAAAAAACAAATTGTGTCAAATTCTCACTACCAAATGTAAGGAAGGTTGATTTAAGTATTAGTTTGAATGCAGATGCAGTCGAATTAGTTGACAGCACGAAATTTCTTGGTATTACCTTAGATTCACGACTACAATGGGATCCACATATTGAGGCCTTGTCGAGTAGACTCAGTTCAGCTGCTTTTGCAGTAAAAAAGATAAGGCTATTAACTGATATTGAAACGGCAAGACTTGTTTACTTTAGTTACTTTCATAGTGTAATGTCCTATGGCGTGTTGTTGTGGGGCTCAGCAGCCAATATTGGAAATATTTTTGTACTTCAAAAAAGAGCGGTACGCGCCATTTACAGCCTCCGCCGCCGCGATTCATTAAAGGTTTTGTTTAAAGAAATTAATATACTAACCTTAGCAGGGCAATACATCTACGAGAATATATTATATGTTAGGAAACATCTTGACTCATTCACTAAGAATAGTGATATTCATAATTTTAACACAAGAAATAAAAATAAGCTTGCCGTTCCAAGATTTAGACTTGAAAAAAGTAGAGGCTCTTTTTTGGGAAAAGGCATAGCATTCTTTAATAAAGTTCCACAAGAAGTAATCGAGCTGCCTTTGAATAAATTTAAAAAACATGTTAAAAAGACGCTCTTGAGCAAAGGCTATTACAAAGTAGAAGATTATTTAAATGATCATAACGCATGGTTGTAATAATTATAGTAAGTAACACTAACAATGTATAAAAGGAAAATATTCCTATACTTAAGTATGTGAAAACTTTCCTTCAGCATTAGCTTTTTGTATAAATTTTATTATTGTACCATTTTGTCTAGCAACGACATAATTATTTTGTAAATGCGTTGCTTCTGTTAAAGCTGATGAGTTTTTTTCGCCTGTTTTTCTTGTCAGTTAAAAGATGTCCATAACAGGTGGTAGGTAAAAAAATGTTGGACGATTCATAAGCATTAATTTTATTTAATCTATATGAATAAAAATTTATTGACTTTGACTTTGACTTTGACTTTGACTTTGACATTGAAGTGGCAGTGGGCGGGACACATAGCGCGGAGAACTGATGGCCGTTGGGGCGGAAAGGTTCTCGAATGGCGACCGCGTACCGGACGACGTTCCGTGGGCAGGCCCCCTACAAGGTGAACCGACGATCTGGTCAAGGTCGCGGGAAGCCGCTGGATGCGGGCAGCGCAGGACCGATCGTTGTGGAGATCCTTGGGGGAGGCATATGCCCAGCAGTGGGCGTCGTTCGGCTGACATGATGATGATGATGACCCTAAGAATCACTATTTCACGCAGTATTTTTTCAGGTATTTATTTATTTAAAACTTGTACCCGTTTCCCTTTAAACGCCACTGCAAGAAACGTCAAGTTAGCAGCCCACTTAGAGACCTTAATATCTCGGCTTGTATTAAAGCACTCCTATTGAAATTTTGCATGAACGATACACTATTTATACAGTATTTTTTGACATATAAATCACATTGATACGAAATGTATTTCTTGAGGTGACTGCTAACTTGACGTTAAGTTAGCAGCGTCACTAAGATACTCAAATATCTTTTGAATCAAAGTATCACTATTTATTTAATATACATCACTATTTAGCACTATTTATACAGTATTTTTGACATAATCAAAACCATCTAATTCTGTTGTGAGGCTGCTAACTTGACGCACATTCGATCGAAAAGGCTCCGAAACTACTGGACCGATTTAAAAAATTCATTGACCATTAGAAAGCTACATTCTTCCCGAGTGACATGGACTATTTTTTATCCCGATAATCCCACGGGAACAGGTACCACGCGGGTAAAACCACGAGGATCTGCTAGTGTGCATTAAAGGTACTTAACAAGTAAAAACGTAAAACCAATCACGTGGAAATGTGTCTTCAGTAGCCCTAGCACGAAAAACTGTCGCTATGGCAACCGTTATCGTGATCGTATTATTTTGTATGAAAACCAGAGGAGCGCCTCTTCCAGTCGCATAAGAAACTGAAATTCAATAGATGTTTGACATCGGCACTCTGAGAAAAATTGCCAGGCATGTATGAAAAGACTGATGGATGTCACTTATGCGAAAGAAGTGAGAAAGGATCGTAGCAGAAGGCGATCCATAGTCTCTGCCTACCCCCATGGGAAACAGGCGCGAGTAATTGTATGTATGTACTTTGACAGCTTAAGAAGGACGTGGACTGTACCCTTATGACGAAAAACTATCGTTATCGTAATCGAATAGTAAACTATAGCATCCTTCAAAAGCTGTCAAAGTATCAATATCTATTGATATTCAATTCCTTACAACCACAGCCTTCTCTATCGAAGACGATAGAGAAGGCTGTGTTACGACTGAATGAAACGCTGCTTTTGTTTACATACAAAATAATACGATCACGATAACGGTTGCCATAACGAAAATGTTTCGTGTTAGGGCAACAGATATGCCCCTTTCGACGTAATCTCGTATTCACTAGAATACGAGATTTACCTGTATATCCTACTAATATTATAAATGTTAAAGTTTAGATGTTTGGATGTTTAGATGTTTGTTACTCAATCACGCGAAAACGGCTGAACGGATTTGGCTGAAATTTGGGACATAGATACTTTGTAGCCTGGAGAGGAACATAGGCTACTTTTTATCCCGGAAAATATCACATTCCCGCGGGATAACGTCGTGTAGTCCACGCGGGCGAAGCCGCGGGCGGAAAGCTAGTTATATATATCTTAAAAAAGTACCTACTAAGGTACTTTGTTAAGATAGATATAATATACAGGGTGACATTGAAGTCGTTAGCATCCTTTTAAAATAAGAACATACTCATGATATAGAGTCTTTTCCCCAAATATGAGGCAAATCCAAGATGTAAAATATTTTTTATTAACTCCCTGAAAAATAGTGTAAAATACTCAGTAATTGATCACAATAGCAAATAAAAATTAAAATAACTAAAAATAACAATATGATAAAACCCACATTGATTATTTAATATTTAAATAACTTACAAGCCTTAAACTACTTTATTGGCCTCCCGACAAAATGCGGGCTGTTATATATAAAATGAATTTATTCAAATTCGCGCACGGAATTCACCGAAACAAACAATGTCACCCATGTTTCATGCCCGCTTTGCCCGCATCCCTGCGCCCGCGCTGATGCCGGGCACCACTTCTTTTCACATAAAAACATACTTTACTAAGAGTACATTAATGGGCCGAGTGGATGCCAACGACTTCAAAAACACCCCGTATATTGGTGACTGATGATTTTACTATTTTTAACCGACTTCTAAATCAAAAAGGAGGAGGTTCTCTATTCGTCTGTATGTATGTTTTTTTTTTTTTTTTTATGTTTGTCCACCGATTACTCAAAGACGGCTGAACCGATTGAAATGGTTCAAACGTTATTACATCAGGTTGGTTCCCAAGTTGGTCCCATTTTTTGAAATTTCGAAATCGGTTTAGTAGTTTTCAGGAAATCTTGAAAATACTGTCGTTTTCGTTACCACTTTATGTGAATTTAATACGTATCTTTAGGCATAACTCCTTTGTTTATAAACCGATTTAGATGATTCTTGTTTTGTTGGAAAGGGGATACCTCAAGGTATTTTAACCGACTTCGAAAAAGGAGGTTTTGAGTTTGATCACATACCTATTTACCAGAAAACGCGTAAATTGCCTGCACGATGCACTAAAAAGAGTGAAATAAAAATTATTTTTATAAAAAAATAAAACCGCCTTCTAAAAAACCACATCAAAAAAGTAAGAAATAATTCCTCACCAAATAAATAACGTAAGTACTTTGAAGTCGGGCGGGTTTTAACAAAAACAACAAAACATTGTACATGTTTCACGCCCGACTTCAAAGTACTGTCATGATTCTAGTTAATGGCAACATTGTTACTCGGTGGCGCGGTTTTGCTTTGCTGTGATTGGTCAACGTATTATTGCGTGGACCAATCACAGGGCGTACTTTGCCCGCCAACAGGCGACATTGGCAAGGAGGCTTGTTTGGTTGAGGCGTCGGAAGAGAGCGCAGTCTTGTCTTGGCGGTGAACTGATACAATTAAACTTAGGCCCTTAAGCAAAAGTGTTTGTATTCTAATCTTTTATGAAAAATATACATACAATCCTTATCGAAGCATTATCTTTCATTCACCTGCAGCAGACCTACCATCCTGATGAGGAGTCATCAAACTTCAGAAGCGGTATGTACCCACGCAATTTTTGATTCCGATAATAAGAATAATTCTTTGCTATAATAATGCCAAATGAGTTATTTTATTCTCCTTACGCAGAGAAAAGATAAATGATCCAAAACCTATGTTACTACGCTGAAATTTTAAATACCTTTGCGGCGGATTGTGTTTCGTATATGGTCGGGGCTATTCTCCGGCGAAACGGACATAATCTAGATCGCATTTGTGTTTGAATTGATTGTGTTCGTATACGGTCGGGGCTACCCTCCGACTATACTAACATAATCTAAAAAGTTTACATTAGCTTAATACTAAGATTTTGCTAATTCGTGATCGGGGCTACTCTCCGATCGAGTTAGTTGAGTCTAAAGCGTTAAAATTTAAGTATTTGTGTGGAGGATTGTGTTTCGTACATGGTCGGGGCTACTCTCCGACGGAACGGACATAGACTATATCGCACTTCTATTTGAATTGATTAATTGTGTTCGTGTACGGTCGGGGCTACCCTCCGATTATACTAACATAATTTAAACGCGAGTATGTGGTTGATATTTTCTTATGGCACGATAATAGCGTGTCTTGATTATGTTTAATTTACATGATGTATTAAATGTGGATTGTACAGAATTTATGATTGGCATTATTATAATAAAGAACTTGTTAATAGTATGCTATTTATGCTGTTTATAATCGTACACATGGAGCTATGACTAGCAGTTTTGGCTGTGTATACATGTAATATTCTAAATAATTAATGCTAGATTGGAACTACTGTTTAATAGTCCTCATCGTTTTTATTAATCAGTGTTAATACACAGATTACATTATTATGAAAACATGTTTTTTTATATACTTACTCAAGTCGATAAAAGAAAAAGTAACGTTGTAAAATCTACCTACCTGATAAATGATTTAAAATTGGTTTCTTATACTAGCTTTCATTTAGTCGTATATTTTTTTTTGATAGTGTTTACTGTTGCACAGAGTAAAATCACTTATGGTTACTAAACCTTGCATACAATCCATGTTTTAACGTGATAACTAATACCAACAGTGGATAAAAGAAAACGATAAGTTATGGGGTTTAGCAACTTGATAATTTATTTAAGAATGATTTAAGATGATTGGTTGCTTACATTTAATATTGTTACAACTGATGACAACCCTAATAGATTTTCCTTTTGTTTGTTGTTTTGAGTAAGTGAGTCATGTATGCTTACTGGTTACCTACGTTACCTGGTAAGATTGGTTACGTAGGTATTATTTAAAATTGAATTCTGGCTTTCTATTTATTGATAAATTAATTTTTTGGTATTAATTTTGTGGATTAAATGAATATAAAGATGACGGATATAAATAGGAATACGAATTCTTCTACTATTCGAATGTTTTTTAATTTTGAGTTTTGATTTGACTATTTTGACTGCTCATTGGGTAGGTACAAGAGATACATTGAATTTTCTTGTTGAAATGCATTTAATTGAACTTCAACTAGGTCTTCTTGAACAATGTTTGCAAACTGGACGATGCAAAAATATCCTTTTATTTAGGGGGCGGTGTACGTTTGAAGCATACACTCGTCGGACATTAGGGGGTGATGTATGTTTGTTAAAATACATCGGATCGGATATGCGATTTAAAAGAATCCAATATAAATAAAATGGGAATGAGGTCAAATGTTCAATATTCGATTCATTTTTCTATTACCACGCAGTTTAATAAAATAGTGTGTCAAGTAAATCCCAATTTGCCAGTTGAAAAAAATATTTTTTTTTATTCAATTATTAGATATTAATGAACATATAAATACCGTAAATAGTAGACAGAATCGCCACTGAATAGCTAAGTTGGAATTCATTATTCGCACCACAAAAGTAATGGGCCATGTGTGTCGCTTTAAATCGGGCCATATGGGTCACTTAACATCAGGCCATGTGTGTCGCTTAAAATCAGGCCATGTGTGTCGCTTAAAATCAGGCCATGTGTGTCGCTTAAAATCAGGCCATGTGTGTCGCTTAAAATCAGGCCATGTGTGTCGCTTAAAATCAGGCCATGTGTGTCGCTTAAAATCAGGCCATGTGTGTCGCTTAAAATCAGGCCATGTGTGTCGCTTAAAATCGGGCCATGTGTGCCTATAGCTCAGTTGAGTAGCCATGTGAGCTACGAGTCGGCCATGTGTGTCGCTTATAATCAGGTGTGCAATTGCGTGGGGTAGTCGTATTGGTTTGACGGTTCATATCGTGTTCAATCGGCTGCAATTTGTATGGAATGACATTTATTATGTAATCAAAAGCTGTCAAATGGATACGATTGACTTTACGCAATTCCATAGCAGACCATGTGCGTCTTAGCTTGAGTAACCATGTAGGCTAAGAATATGTCGTCCATGTGAGTCGTTTACGATTAGGTCATACGTAACTATAAATAACTTGTCGTATAGGAGCTATAGATATTCGACAAATGTGAGTCGCTAATGATTAAGCCATGTGTGCCAACAGTAGGTAGTAACCGCTTGTTGAGTATCAATGTGTGTGGTCGGAGTAGGAAAGGGTTCATCACCTTGAGATCTGTTTCATTAGCTCAGTATAAGCAATAGGCTACCGATTGAGTTTGACGTATTCCGTCGCAATGCGATTATAAGTCAACACGTCAAGCATCCAGCTTGTCAACCAAATAGAATATGAAACATTATCGTTTGCCATGGTATAATTCACTCTGGTATTCATATATTGTACCAAATACAAGACATAATAATATGTGACACAGACAGACGCTGACCATTAAATAGATTAAAAATTCGTAGTGATTAGTCGCTAATACACATCAATCTTTATTGAAAAAAAAAGTAAGGATTGATTTGTAATATATCGATATGAAAGTGGATGTAGGTCGAAGGTTTATACTATGTATTACTAGACCATTTGGACACTTGTTATCATAAAAAAAAGTAATTTTATATGCAGTTATAGCAGACGACTGAATTAGTTTCGAAAGGTACTAAGAGACCCGACTTATTTTCCCTTATAGTAGTTGGATAAGCTAGCTGCTCTTATTTTAAAATATAATGTCTCGAGTAAAAGAGATCGAAAGCTGACCTCTCTTTTTCCGCGGTGACATCTGGTTTACAAGATTATATACCTTTGATCGTCTGAGAGACAAATGTATATATTTTTTTAATTCTTCACAACAGGCACAATAACAGACAACAGACAGAACATTAACTACAAAGAACAATCATTTATGATAACTTCGAGCGTGTCTGCGCTCAATTACAATTGTGCACAACACTTTTAGTTTTACAAACTAATTACTAATTCGACAGCTTAAAGTCAGTAACAATAGAAAAGAAAAATACTTTAAAGTTATATAAAACAAACATAATTTTTACTGTTGCAATATGGTTCTTTTGAAACAATTTAAGCTACAATTAAAAATGTCAACGTTATTGCAAATTTCATTATAAAAGGAACACATTCTCAGCAATGGACTATTCTGCGAAACATTGTTTCTGGCAGACGATTTACAAAATAGTTGTTGATTACGCACTGACCGACCGGGTACTTTAAACTTTAACAACTCTAGTAACCTACTGTCAGAGCGTCCGTTGGCAATCGAGTGGAGCATACTCAGATCATTCATTTCTTTCATATGATTAATGTTCTTCTTAGAATTATGGTTGTGGATGGAGAGTTGATAATCCAGTGAATGTTCTATAAATTTCAAGTATTTTGACGACCTCTGTGGACGAGAGGTGTACGCACCGGTTTTCAAGGTGCCGCTATCTCTAGAGGTCCCGGGTTCGATCCCCGGTCGGATAAATGTTAAAAACGAACGAACCCGTCGTTGTTTCCAATTTCCATAATACTAGTGCTTAAGCTACTATACTTTGGTATTGGAATAATGTAGGTGATTGTGTCCAATATTCATTGTAGTTTGGCAAATTCACTACAGAAGGATAAATAAAACACAATGCACTAATATAATTTATTTGTTCTAATGTTTCCGAGGTCAGAAAGCGTACACGGGTCATTGAAGGGAAAAGGCGACAACTGAATAGAGGAGCACATCACCTACTCCCTCACCGATGCCTCGTTGTCAACGCCACTTTATCTAGAGGATTTCCGAGCCATCACTTATTCCTTGGATCTTCGTCCCGAGACGGGTGGATGGGCGGAGACTGTATATAAATATAGTATCGGCATTGGATATTAAAACTTAATGGCGTACTTAATTTCGTTAATTTCAAATAATGTGACTGTTATGTTTCGAAATCCAGTTTTGGCATATTTGAAACTAGCTACTACAATGACTATTAATTCGGAGTAGGTATCGAACAGGGAATGGTTTTAGTTGGCGAGTTTCATATTTATATTCTATTTATTTATTTATTTACTGGAAGACCAACTGCTTAACCTAATACATTAAAAAGCTTAAGTAAACATAAAGCCGTTTACAGGTCTTTACAAATAAGACACATTGGATACACATACATAACTTTGAAATATAACTAATATCTAAGTGTAATTTAGCAACGATCACCGTAAAATAAGCGGCTTACAATACGCTTTATTGCCGCCTCGCTATAGTCATCTATAGTGTTATAGAGATGAAAATTTATCTGTTTCAAAAGTATATTAAAACTATTACCTACTCGCTCAGTACCTAATCATTTCCATAATTGTTTAGATCTGGTCAGACGAACCACTTAATAATGTATTGATTTGGTTAAATATGTGTGTTGTGAGTTTACTGCTTCCAGATCCCAATTTTAGCATCCAGTACTTACAGCAAAGTGTACGTGCTGTGGCAATGAGGGGAGATAACGATGCTGAAGCTGCATACTCTGGGGTGATCGTGCCGCGCCCGTGGGTTGTGGTTGTAAGTCCGATTGAGACGAGTGGATCGCTGATACTGTTAAATTATGTTGAAGTATATATCATGACATGTATCTTATTTTACTAATATTATAATTGCGAAGGTTTGGATGTTTGTTCCCCAATCGCGGCAATCGGCTGAACGGTTCTTGATGAATTTTTGGAATCTCTTGTCTCTGGAATCTCGAGAATAGCATATTGGCTACTTTTGACCCCGGGAAAAAATTTTATTTCTCACGGGGAAACAGCGTGAAGTTCATGTGGGTGGAAAGCTGTTCATGATTTTATTTATCCTATTTCTATCCATCGTAACCTACTTCTTCATATCTATTCGAATTATAAGTAATTAATATACTTTCACTATATTCGTATGAATATGAATAATAAAATTGTTGATAAGAATGCGGGTCATGCTCATACGGGGATAACTTTTAGACACTTTTAAGTTTTGATATTAAATTGGGAACTTGTTTAAAATCATTTATTGATTCATTATTAGAAATGATAATAATATGATCTTTTGATTTTCATGTACCTACGGACTGGAACCATGTATTATGCTATTCTAACAGAGGCAAAGAATAATGCATTTGGGATTTGGTGCCGGAAGCCCTGGACGACTGGTTGACAAGTTGAAAAAGCAGATAATTGTTATGACGGTTCAAATTGTGCCTACGGCGGCATCTTCATTAAAAGTGTAACTTCCTTGTAAGAATATTATTTTCATTTAAAAGGTAATAATCCCTATTACGAATATACCTTTAACTTATAATTCCTATCGTCCACATCCATATCTTGACATAATTCAAGTTGTGTACTATGGCAAATATGTATTTATAACTTGGTTTGTTGCTCATATCTGGTTAAAAATTGGTAACTGTGGAGGGGTCTTCAGTTGTACTATTGTAAGATTTTTATATATTGTAAGGACTAAACTATGTCAAACTTGGCGATGATTAATTTCATGTAATTTTAGGACTGTGATCCTTTTATGACTCGTAGTTGCTTTTTCCACCATTTGGGTGAAGTGTTTTATAAGAGTTCCTGTTAACAGACTACAGCAAAATTCTGTACCTATTCCTATTCTAGCATCCTTGGGGATTTTGCTTTTGACACCGTCTTATATTCTCGAATGTAACTTGACAATGCATTGATGTATACTACCAAGTACCAAGCTAATTCATTTTTCTTTTTTACCCATGACTAATGCTTATATAGATTACAACCAGACTTTACTTTAATCATTCCATATACACATAATTAAGTAACAAGTATAGTTCCAAAAACAGTTTTCTATTAATAATAGTCGCTTGCTAACGAATGTCATGATTACATTAATTTGTACATTGATTCGAATACTTATTGAATAGTTCGTTGTTGATAATTTATTTGATTTGATTATGTATTAATTTACGATTTACATATAACAATGTTTACACGGTAAAATCTAATACCTATATTGTAAACAAATCATCGTCTAAATATTATGTAATTGTAAAAGATTATTGTTGAGCATTGTGAAATATAATGTATTTGTTTCAATTAAGTACTTATGTTTTAACATAAGATTTACACGATCTTTTATTGCCACTCTAAGATTAATCTAAATATGTATATAGTTGTAAGATTTTACTATTTAGAATTAGTTGTGTAATTAATTGATTTTAAATACTTTTAAACACATCTTAGATTTCTGCGCGAACTGTCCATATAAATAAAACACTTTCACTTTTAATACGCAGATCCTCGCTAGAGAACCAAGATACTTTCCCAGATTGATGCGCGAGGCTATTGAAATTAGCAAATACCCAAATTTCAATAGAGAAGATGGTTGGAAGATACCACCAGCTTGGGACCCTATAATCCATCAAGTAAAGTCTCAACCCAAACCACACACTGCAAGAACTAAGGATACGGTTAGTTCTTTTTGCAAATAATTTTAATAAACGGAGATCGTCCCCCTTCGTGTAGTTTTCTTGCCAGTTCTTTCTCCGAAGGGCTCCAACTTTTGTGAACTGGTGGTCGAGTCAGTAACTTTTTGCTTTGCTATAAATAATAATTATCCAAATTACTAAAACAAACCAAAATATTAAATTAATAAATCATTTTTGTTATAATTAAATATAAAGTTAAAATAATCAATACCTAACCGTATCCTGTTTCCGAACGAAAAACAAAGACAATTAAAGTGGGTATATTCTTTTATTAAAATCAAAAAAATAGTGGGTAGTTTTCCGTGACCACGGCCCCTGGAAAGGTGCCGAAACGTCGGATAAACAAAAAAAAATCTCAAAAAAAACAACAACCGGGTTGTTAAATGGATTGCGTTTAAATACTTTTTGTAGTGTGCGTCGGGGGACAGCACATTGTCGGATGGCCGAATGTCATGATTCTAGTTAATGGCAACATTGTTACTCGGTGGCGCGGTTTTGCTTTGCTGTGATTGGTCAACGTATTATTGCGTGGACCAATCACAGGGCGTACTTTGCCCGCCAACAGGCGACATTGGCAAGGAGGCTTGTTTGGTTGAGGCGTCGGAAGAGAGCGCAGTCTTGTCTTGGCGGTGAACTGATACAATTAAACTTAGGCCCTTAAGCAAAAGTGTTTGTATTCTAATCTTTTATGAAAAATATACATACAATCCTTATCGAAGCATTATCTTTCATTCACCTGCAGCAGACCTACCATCCTGATGAGGAGTCATCAAAGTACTTACGTTATTTATTTGGTGAGGAATTATTTCTTACTTTTTTGATGTGGTTTTTTAGTTTATATCCACAACGGGTAGCACTTAACTTTCATCACACCTGATGTTAAGTGGCGGTAAGGCTGACGGTGGAAGCGCACTACTTCGGGAATCCTCAAGTACATGAAACAGAGGAACTGAGGAACTTACAAAATGTAATCAAATACCTACTCAAGTACATGAAACGTAGTTCATTTAATTTTCTAAGCACTTTTCACAGTATCAGGGTTCGTAAAGATTGTGAATAAAATGAAACAAGACTCTTTGAAAAATAACCAAAAAAGATACCATTTTACATCCTGGCGCTAAAGACAAGTTTGATCTAAATTCAGAGAAACTTAAACTCCATCTAATGTTCTTTGGACTACTTATTTATTTTTAATTTTCTTTTATCACTTCTGTAACAGGACACAGCCTATTTTGTTCGTATCTTCGTGTGAGGCAAAACCCTAAATATCATTTCAATTTTCCAAAACAAAGAGAATTATCAACTTCGATGGGCACCAAATCGTATTCGAGACAATAATTCAACCGGTACAATAGGCATTATAACTGACCAGAGTCCACAATGGTCACGCCCCTACAGATAAAGGGATAAAGAACAATTGTTGGTCCTTTTGTCTGTCATTTGGACCCTGTTTTTGAATCCTGGTCTTGACTTTTCTATGATATAAGCTCCCCATTTAAGGAGCAAACAAAAGCTTCATTTCTAAGCTTATTAAATTTCATAATCGTAAATAGTGGTTATCGTTGAGGATATTACAGTTGGAAATTAGCATCTATCAGGAGATTTTGCCTTGCTGATATTTCAGGACGAAGTAGTTGTTTCATTTTCTAATTTTACTTTGAAAATGCTTTTAGCTCTGGGTACCTTTATCGAAGCTTTTTGAAGTTGTCAATTTTGAAAATAGACCAAGATGATAACTCGTCTTTTGTAAAGGCTCTATGATTTTCGTAGTTTTTATTTCGTAAAAGTAATTGAAAATTCTCGCTTTTCTGGCCCTCATCGATATATATTTTCTTTTGAATGAATTGATACACGTTTCATACCTTATAATAGGGTATTTGACAGTTTTTTTTATTGACTTAAAATGTTCATTGAATTAGTAGTAACACAACCTAGGTATTTATTTTCAAATATCTTGCATATTTTCAGCGATATAGAGCATAAAATTTTCTAATTAGACAAGTAGAGCGCTATAGAAACGTGACGTCACATTTCTATAGCGATGGCGCTATAGAAATGTGACGTCACGTCAAATATGGCGAGAGTATGGACTCTCGCCATATTTTTTTTGTTTTAGATAGAGATAGCTAGATTCACAATTAAGTAGCTCATAATTCGCTTGTTATAATACAGATTGAATTTCTTTTTTCACATTTGTTATTCAATACTGTTATTTTTCTGAATGTCATAACTAAATATCTACATTTCAACAACAGTCAAGTACCCAATTCAAAATTTGAGCTTCTAATAACGCTATAATATTTTTTTATCTACTTGAAAAAAATTAGGTTATCGATTTTTCACATTATTATTCCACTTAAACGTTCCATACCTACTTTAATCGACTTTTCTAATCGGTATCTTCTTTAGGATTTGGAGTAAGACTATTATAATAAGTCTTATTTCCTTACTTTATATTATTCAGCTTCAAGAGATCTTTTAATAGATTCACCTGTAATATTTTCAGGCCAATAGGCCAGTGGGTGAGATAAGTATTCACTGCTAACTCAATTTTGATGAAAGGTGCGGGATAGATTAAACCTCCGGAAGGTGGATTCGAATCGATTTAATACGTTCTTCTCGAGGGCATTCAAATGTAGCGGGTTTAACCCGGCAAAGGTGGCGCGTGTCTGTTAGACCGGATGTTGCAGGGATTTCGAGATAACGATAGAAAGGTGCTTTAATTGATTCACAAGCTCTGTTGAACATTAACAACAAAAAATAAAAATAAACACAACAAAAACCTAAGTGTCTTTATTGTTCTTTCATTACTATACTCGTTGGCTCTTTACTTGTTGGTTTGTTCTAGTGTATTCTTTATTACAAAACTAGCCTTCCGCCACTTCTAATCCGGCCACACACTAGCAGTAATTGATAGTCGTCAGTTTCAGTACTAATCGGTAGTTTCTGTCCGGTCTATAACTGTAAAAAATTGGTTCGTGCCACTCAGCGGCCACACACATGTCTGTGCATTAGCCGTCAGCTCTAAATCTTAAAGGGAATTGTGAGTGAGTGGCCCATTGCGGCCAACTGACAGATCGTTGCTAACAGGCGGACTGATCGTCTGTGGGGCCTTTATACTGAGAGTGTGTGGCCGCAGATGGCCGATTGCGGCCAACTGACTGGCAGGCGTAGTGATAGTACGTGGGGCTTTATAAGCGAAAAGGCCGCCCGTTTGTTTACAATAGTTATTTGTTTTTGTAAATATTTCCTGTATGTTTGTTTATTTTTCATGTGCAAATAAAAATATCTAATCTAACCTTGTTAGCTAAAAATGAATATTAAAGAAAGTTAGTGCAAATCTTCTCTTATAAAACATCAAAGTCCACGCTGGATGGTATATACACGTCTGACTTTCATCTGCCCCAAATCGCTTTAGTCCGTATCGGTTGCTTATTCAATCGGTCAAAATTCAGCTGCTGCGGAATACGTTAGTACAGTGAGTGTCAAGATAAACGTTTTACCTTATTAAACCTAGATTTATATTAAGGCATATGGAAAACATTTTTATAGTCCTGCCTGTCTATGAGCAATGAAGCAAAGTTAATACGCTGAAAAAAACTATTTGTTTTTCTGTGCAGTGACTAGCAGAAAACGCCATGACTAAAATCCTACTTCACTACATAGTATAAAACAAAGCCGCTTTCTCTGTCCCTATGTCCCTTTGTATGCTTAAATCTTTGAAACTACGCAACGGATTTGATGCGTTTTTTTTAATAGATAGAGTGATTCAAGAGGAAGGTTTATATGTACTTTTTATCCCGATATTCCCACGGGAACGGGAACCACGCGGGTGAAACCGCGGGCGGCCGCTAGTATAGTATAGTAAATGCGAAAATTTATGTTTGTTTGTCTGTCTGTCTGTATGTTCTGTTTTTACGTCAAAACTGCTGAACCGATTAAGATGAAATTTGGAATGGGGATATTTTGTGACCTCAGGAAGGACTTTTTACCGCGGGAATAATGATCATTCCCATGGTAAAATAAGTTTTAGCACGAGCATAGCTGTGGAATGAAATTAGTATTTAAAGTGACAGTTTAAGATGATGGAAAGGATTATATTTAGAATAGAGACAGTTTAAGGCCCTGGAAAAGTCATAACACTTTTTACCGCGGGAAAAATCTCATTCCCATACGAAAATCATTTTAAGCGCGGGTTAATTTGCGGCTTGAAAATGGTACTTACCTATTTAATTAAATAATTTGAGACCCTGGGAAGGATTATAATAGGCTATTTTTACTTTTTACCACAGGAAAGTATCATATTCCCACGGGAAAACCAGTAGATAGGTATTTTTGTAGGTAGGTAGGTAGTTATTTGTTTGTCCGTCTTTCACGTCAAGACGGAGCAACGGATCAATGTGATTTTTGGTATGGGGGTAGATTGGGAGCTGGAAAGTGACGTAGTTTATCCCGCAAAATATCACATTCCCTGAGGATAATGTCGTGTAGTACACGCGGGCGAAGCCGCGGGCGGAAAGCTAGTCCTACTAATATTATAAATGTGAAAGATTAGATGTTTGGATGTTTGTTACTCAATCACGCCAAAACGGCTCGACGAATTTGGCTGAAACTTGGGACACAGATACTTTGTAGCCTGGAGAGGAATATAGGCTACTTTTAACCCGAAAAAATGTCACATTCCTGCGGGATAACGTCGTGTCCACGCGGGCGAAGCCGCGGGCGGAAAGCTAGTATCTACATAAAATATTATTTACGTCGTTTTGGGCACGTGTTTCGAAACAGGTTAACTTATAAAATATTTTAATGTCGTTTCTTTCTTGCAATAAAAAATTAAGTTCTAATAAGTTAAACCTATTTTTGATTAGGAGAACCGGAAATTCATCATCATTATCATCAGCCATTCGACGTGCACTTCTGGGCATAGGCCTCCCCCAAGGATCTCTACAACGATCAGTCCCGCGCTGCCCGCATCCAGCGGTTTCCCGCGACCTTGACCAGGGTGCCTACCATCAACTCTTATTGCGGTTTTGTTTAGGAACCTAAACTGATCTGCTTCGCTTATTCGTACCACGACAGCTTAATATCAATGACAGCGATTCAGTGATCATTCAATGACATTTCACAGCCGCTGAGCTGTCATAAACTCTTATTTGACTTATAACTCGGCCAAGTTAACACGACAGCTGCAGGTTATACCCGTCCCTTTCACTCTCCGGGCATGACAGAATCGAGTGAAAGAGACGGGTAGAAGAAATAAGGACACAAATCGTTTGGTCATTCACATTTAGCGATTCATTTGCGATCCAGTTTTTAGAAGGTCAGAGTACGAAAGAAAGCAATTCATTTTAGGAACCTATTCTGCATCGCGCTATTTTTGAATCGCTGTCTTAAAGTTGATGGTAGGCACCCAGATCGTAGTGTCCACCTTGTAGGGGCCTGCTCACGGAACGTCGTCCGGTACGGAACCGGAAATTAGAGAAAATTCTTACATGGCAATCTGACTTTGCCACTAAGTGTACAAAGAGAGTGTCGAACGATTTGCGTTTCTCTCATCCTCGTCCATTCGATGTGGCGTATGTGTCACAATTGGAGTGTGTAATTTTAGTATTAGTTCGCTTGCACTGGACGATATTCAAAGCTGATATTGAACAGCATTTTCAATGGGCAGTTAAGTTCATCAGAAGTTATAGTGAAAATGTAAGTATGTACTCCTATTTTACTGTCCAATGGCACGGATATGCTGCTTACCACACCATTGGTTTTGGTAGTACATCATTACTGTCTTGGTTTTTCAGTTAAGTTGATTCGTTGTCACTTCAAAGTTTCAAACATACTTACCTACATTTACTTCACATTTAGAGAAGTCAAGTGAATTTATGACCTAGAATTCTTGTGCTAATATCGTTTTAAACGTCTATAAAAGGAGCATAGAACAGGGCCCTGTTTAACAAAACTTACCTACAAGTCTACAATTATGTAGACTTGTAGGTAAGTTTGGTTCTGAGGAGTTCAAGATGACAATTTTTGGATCACCCATCCCGTGACCGCTCATTGCGAAAGTTGCTTAACCTCAACGATCGCAGGCTGAGCGCGTTAGCCACTGTGCCAGGGACTCCTCATGTTTTGTCTTCTCATGTCATATTTTAAATACCATCATTGATTCTGATATTAGTAATAAAAAGTGCCATAGTTACTTATCTCGATATTTTGTTGAAGAATGCTCCAAAAATTTAACAACACAAAATGGATCGTTAAGAAAATATTTAGGGAATGTCTGTGTCCAACATTGACAACAAATTTTGTTGAAGCTTTAAACAAATAAATATAAAAATTTGCGTAGCTAATTTTATAAAAACCAGTCTAAGTAATTTATCAAAGTCGAGGACAATGATGAAATATTTAAATATTTAAAAAATGCCAGTAACATACAATGGAAGCCTCTGCGGAAATTCAAATTACCGATATCCTCAAATCTTATTTGCTTATTCAATTTATTTTATAATTACTGACCCCACCGTTATCGTCGATTACTGGATTCGGTTGAATGATTGATTAATAAAATTCAACAATTAAACGTTCTATTGTTCAACATCACAGAGTGTTTACTAGGAATAAATTCACAAATAAAATATTTAACGGATTTAAGCACGAATATTATTGTACACATCACGTGCATTTTGTACAAGCTTCGGCATGCACCTGCGGAGTAACAAATTCTGAAGCGAGCCTTGATTAATACTACTTCAAACCGCCGAGGAAGATCAACCAAATTAGTGTTATTACTAATATTTATCCCCTTTCAAGTTGCAGGCGTATACAAATTTAGATACTGAATGTGAGCTCTCCTACATAAGGCAAACATAGAGAAGCACAGTATGGGTTAAAGAACATGAAGCTGACGTTAAATATAGGCGCATCTGCATGTGTAAACTTACTTTTGAGGGAACAAACCATTATATCAGGTTTGACAAACCGCAGATCCTCGCTAGAGAACCAAATTAATTTCCTAGAATGTTGCGCAAGGCTCTTGTGATTAGCAAATACCCAAATTTCAATAGAGGGGATGGTTTTAAGTTACCACCAGCTTGGAACCCGTTAATCCATCAATTAAAGTCTCAACTCAAACCACACACCGCAAAACCTAACGAAACCACAGAATAAATAATAGTCACAGAAGCTGTACTCTGCGACACCATTTAAACAAATAGCAACTCTAACTTCAACACGATAAAGTAGAATTCAGCTTGTACGGCTCTAATGACGAACGGCTAGACGTTGCATCTCTTTCTATCGCATATGACGAAACGGTTACTTCATCTATACTTCTATAATAATCTATACCAGTCTATATCTATACTTATATTTAAAAGAGGAAAGATTTATATTTATGTATGTGTGTCGTCGTTCGGCTGGCATGATGATGAAGATGATGATGATGATGCGTGTTTGTATGTAATAGATAAATTTAAAAATACTGAACCGATTTAAACAGTTCTTTCACTTTTAGAATGCTACATTATCTCTGATTAACATCATAGGCTTTATTTTATTCTGATATACCAACGGGAACGGGTACCAACCTAAACTAGGGGATCCTCGCAATCCGCTAGTTTTGTGGCTAAAATTTAATAAACGAAGATCTACCCCCTTCGTAAGTTTTCTATGTATACCTACAATATAGGTACGCGTGATTAAATCCGTAAAAAAGTGGTTTCTATTTCAATGAACAGTTCGCGCAGATAATATTATGTAAGATGTGAATAAATTCAGAACTCAGCCAGCAGTAGGTAATTTCTTTCAACTGCGTATTTGTGAAAGATTGATTTATGCTCGGCAGCCTGTGTCGTCGTGGGTAGGAGAAACGTGGTACCAATTTAAGGGCTCTCTATTGCATTGAAACGCCAGCAATGTTGCCAGCGCCCGACGCCAGTCAGCCCCCCTAGCATGACCAATATGATATGATAAGTTATCCGGTTTAACTGTCAAAAAACTATGGGTTTTGTTGACGTTTGAATGTCGATAAGTCGCTCATTCTGCGATACATATTACATTTTCGGTGGTCATGCTAGGCTTACAGAGCATGCCGAATTTTATCAAAACGCTAGCTTATTGCCCTGACTTCGCAAGCGTGCGATTTGGTGAACGCATACCTTCGTTTAATTAATATTTTTTTATAGATTTAGATTCTTTCTCTAACTCGCTTGGCGGCGGTTTGGTTGTGACGCCAATGTCTATACATTTGATAGCTGGATAGTGTAGGGCCGTAACGATACCTAACTTTTTCATAAGGCAATCTGGGGGGGTCGCTATTATTCAGAGCCTAATGGAAGGTGTTGTTTAATTTTATAAGTAAGACTAAGCTATGTTGATTTCTGATACCTGTTTTAATTTTCACATTTCGATACCTTTGGGTAGAAAGGTCGTATAAACCAAAACCCGACTTTTCAGGAGAGCAGAAAAACGTTTTATTTTTTTAATAAAAAATGATAACTTTTTTGACTTTGTAGTTATAAAAAAATGTCTAAGATTAAAGAATCTTAGAATTACGTAATAAAAAAGACTAAATAATCAAAAGATATTAATCTTCTTTAGTTTCGAAGTTAGCTTGGATTTACGCCCTAAATATAAGCAGTTTATGCAGTGCCAGTTTATGGCAGTGGGAATGCCAGGATTGTTTTTAATAGTAAGAATTCAAATTATCTTTGATTATAAATGGTTTTTAATAAAAAAATCTACATCTTTGGGTTTTTACGCCAGTAAATGTGATTTTATGTTTACCAAAAATGGATATACGACGTATACAGTAATTTTTAAGTCAACTTTTATGGGGCGTATAAACCACAAACTGCTTATATTTAGGGCGTAAATCCAAGCTAACTTCGAAACTAAAGAAGATTAATATACTTTGATTATTTAGTCTTTTTCATTACTTAATTCTAAGATTCTATTACATTAGACATTTTCTATAACAACAAAAACAAAAAAGTTATGATTTTTTATTTAAAAATATCGTTTTTATTCTCTCCTGGAAGGCGGGTTTTGGTTTATACGCCAACTGAAGTCAAATTTATCAATGTGTCTTTTTTTCTATTTTGCTTGGCGCTGCATCGGTGTCTTTTGCGGAGCTAGTTAAGCGTCTGCTACATGTAGACGTTTGGTTTGCGACCATATAACACACGCTTTATTTTAGTTGTGTACCTTGTGTATTGGTCGTAAAGTGCTTCTTGCGATGAAAATGGTTTATACGTCAACACGTTTTTGACTGTTTGGATTTACGAAGTTGAATTCAAACTATGTGTAAGTGATTCGTTTATCACGTTATGGCGTAAAAACCATTTTAAATTAACGTCGGTTTTTACGCCCCGTGTTGATATAAATTTATGGTTGATACATCAAAACCAAACTACCAAAACAAAACATTTGGCTTTTACATTGATAATTTAACTATTGTGACACGATACAACCAAAAATGTCTGGGTCGTATAAACATTTTATTTGCGAATTTCTGTATTTCGTATAGACAGATCGATAGAGAATTTTTTTCTGAGAAAAATGGTGTATATAACTCAATTTGGCCAAAATGGTTTATACGACCTTTCTACCCAAAGGTATCGATTTGATTTAAGTATAAGTACATATACTTATGACTAGAAAAATCTTTCTAAGTTCTATGGTATTTTGACTTTTCGTTCAAATTCAATCCGAAGTTCAAAAAAATAATAACGTAAGATATACGTACAATTATTAGAATGCTAGTATTTATTGGGGCTATCATTTATTCAAAGCCATATTAAAAAAAAACTCGTGTCCCAAACAACCATAGGTATAATCACATACCTACCTACCTACGAGATTTATAACCACATACTGGTTATAAATCTCGTTGTTTCCCATTTTTAACCGACATCAAAAATTGAAAAGAAGGAGATTATCTATTCGTCGCGTTTTTTTAAATATGTATGTATTTTTACACACCGATTACTCGAAAAAGGCTGAACCGATTGAAATGATTCAAACGTTTTAACATCAGGTTTTTTCCCAAGTTGGTCCCATTTCTTGAAATCGGTTCAGTAGTTTTCAGGAAATCTTGAAAATACTGTCGTTTTCGTTACCACTTTATGTGAGTTTATTACGTATCTTTAGGCATAACTCCTTTGTTTAGATGATTCATGTTTTTCTAAGACAGGTAGTTAAGCTACTTAATTAGGGATTAAAACAACGTTACGTGATTTTATCAAATCTTAAAAAAAAACTGAGTACCTAAAATAGGTAATACAAAATACCTAATATCAGAAACTGTAAACGTGATCCAGAATCACTAAAAATGGAGTGAATTACTTTTGAAATAAGACATAAATTTAGCTTGCTTCCGTAAAAAAACACAACATGCAGATGTACAACAACAACAACACCTAGCCCGGAAGGAAGACATACCATCAGTCTTTCTTTCACGGTTGCGCCATTCCCACACATCGAATTCAGTGCTAGATTTTGCACGGTTTAACATCTCCTGAGGATGGGGGGCTTGGGGCGAAACACGTGGAGAGTAGTCTAATCGATGAAGGTGCAAGAATTGTAGCTGTCTTGCATCTTGCATGTTGTGTTCTTTGCAGAAGTAAGCTAAATTATGTATTTTTTAGGGACTTCCGCCAAGTGACGCGTAATTCAATCATAATGGACCTATTTTGTCTAAAACGTCTAGTTCTAGTGAACATGATATTCAATACAAAAGCAAATTTGGTGCCAAATCCTCGTTTATCAGTTGTTTGCACTATCTCCGAGGAAGCTTTTGTTCGAGCTAGTGGGTCTATCATTTCCACTGGAATAACTCTATATGTTTGGTGCTGAAGAAGATAATTTTAAATACATTTTGCTAAACTAAAACTTAAGTTTTGGATATACTTTTTTAGCCATTATTACACCTGATGTTAAGGGAAGATAAGGCTGAAGCTGGAAGCACCTATAAGTGCACTCCCGAAATCCTCAACCACTGAGGAACTGGCTATCTTATTTCTAACTGTTTGAATACCACAATGCTGACAACATCGTTGTGGTAGTTAGCCAGCGGACTAACAACAAAGTCCTACCGCCAACCAAACCGAATACAAATTTACATACCCTCACTCGCTGTATCGAATCCGGGACCTCTTGGTCTGATGCTAGTGGCGTGTATGTGTACCACTAGACTACAGCCGGCCTAGCATGTTAGGCCGGCAGAAGTGGTTACTATTTCCTATATACGATTTATAAATTGAATGTTTTAATGCAATACAATCTTTTCCTTCTATCTATTCTATTAGACACGAATAATAAGAAAGGTGCTACATACCCACTTTGTCTTGGTGTTGTGGATTTCTACTGCACTCATAAACAAATAACAAATTTATTCGAGCAAACTTAGTTTTTTGCCAATAATTTAGGAGTTTCGTTTTTAACAATATTCGTAATAAATAATATAGGTACCTAATAATATCGTAAACAATAATAGGTATAATAAACTACGCTATATTGCACACAAAACAGAGCTAATACTTAAAAAAATCATGGAAAAGGTGGCCTTGTTGCGTAACGTAATCTCTCCAGACTACCTGCGGTGAAAAAAAATTATAGGAGATAGCTTTTTAGGGTTCCGTAGCCAAATGGCAAAAAACGGAACCCTTATAGATTCGTCATGTCTGTCTGTCTGTCTGTCTGTCCGTCCGTCCGTCCGTCCGTCCGTCCGTCCGTCCGTATGTCACAGTCACTTTATTCCAAAACTATAACGATTACAGACTTGAAACTTGGTAGGTAGATGAATTTTGTGAACCGCTTTAGGGTTTTCATAGAAAAATAGAAAATAAAATAAGGGGGGCTCCCCATACATGGAACTGAAACTGAAAAAAATATATTTTCATAATACATATTAGTGTGGGGTGTCTTTAGATAGGTATTTAAAAATCATATTTAGATTTCTTTAATCATTTTTTTATCAAAGTCAATATTTTAAAAGATATACACTTCCAAAGTGGTTAAATTTAATGTGTGTCCCCCCCCCCCCCCTCCCCCTTTCTAACTTTTAAAATAAGAGAGTGAAAAATCTAGAAAAAATAAATGTTGTGGATCTTAATAAAAACTTTCAACGAAAATTGGTTTGAACGAGATATAGTATGTACTTTTTGAGATATAACACATTTTCAAAAACTGCAAATGTAACTTGGTCATTCATACAAACTCTATGAAAAACAAAGTTATATTTTGCTGACGAAAAGTTATAGTGGAATTTTGGCTAGGTTTAAGGAATAGGTACGTTAAGTGGGTACGGAACCCTACATGGGCGAGTCCAACTCGCACTTGGCCGATTTTTTTATGCCTAGAGAGTCAATCCTGCATGCTTATGAAGATTCGGCTTTCTTCAAAAGTAAAAAAAGCATAAAATGTAACTCCCTCTAAGATTCATTGCCCATGTCACTAATACCATATTAATCCAGCAAAAATTTAAATTTGCAGATAACAGTTTCAGAATGCGCCTCATTTAGTTCTCGTTGTTAACACAGCTCGCTCGGTGCACCTTTCTATTTACATATTCATGCTTCCGAACATCTAGATTCTAGAATGTCTTGGTTAATTTAGAACTAACACTGGTTTGATATCGCTTTCAAACTTGAATACGCGTCTATTTGAGAATTAATGGTTACTACGAGTAATGTGAATGGATTTCTTTCTTAATGAAATATTGTATATTAAAGAAAATGTATCATAAGAATGTATAATATTTAACACTTGAGCCGAAGTTAAATTTGTCGTGCTAAGCAAGCCACACTGCCAAACATATAACCGTAGAAAGATATTAACGGGCAGTATATTTGTTCCCATGTTCTCAGTCAATAGGCAACTAATAAGAGTATCGCCAGAAAACTAGAAGAACGTCATCGACACTTTAGCAGCAAGATTATAGCGTAATCTGCCCAATAAAGATAAACACCAATATCATTAATATGCTATACAACTACTGCCGATTAAACCATCTGCCCAATTGATTCCATCAGTTACCTTAGCGCAAATAAACTTGTAATCCATGTTTGTTGATTACTGAAAATAGATCGCCATGATCTCTGAACTTCGGGCGTTTGAGCCCAAGATTTCGTGAGTCCAATTAAAGCAACCATATTGTTGGGGCGGCTAGTTTCGTTCAAGTTAGACGGCGCAAGTTATGAGCTTTCAGATATTTGTCAGACGCATTGGTTCGGTTAACAATTAATAGTTTTGACGAAGATTGTTATGGTTTGAGAAATAATATGTCTGTATGTGTCGTTTCTAAAACGTCCCTGTTTTTTTTCTATTGTGATGCCAGGCCAGGCAGGACTTTATATACCTAATGTGTGTGTGAAGAAGTACCGATTAGTTAGACTGTAGGTTTTCTTGCTCGGCTAGTGTAACACGGAAGTGTAGTGTGTGGAACTGAATGGGTTGTGTTTTGTGCATCTGTTTACGCCAATGTTAAAGATACCAGCCTCCAATATAATCTTGAATCGAATTTATCCAAGGTATTTACTAAGTACATTTAATTTATTTATGTATGGATTTATTTTATTATTATTATTATTTATTTTATATTTATTTATTTTTATTTATTTATTTGTGGAGATCCTTGGGGGAGGCCTATGCCCAGCAGTGGGCGTCGTTCGGCTGAAATGATGATGATGAATCTACACATCCTTCCAGTGACCGCAAAGTATATGTGTGTAGGTCTCGGAAGTGCGAGATTCAGTGTTGCGCTCGCGATTGCTTGTTAACCGAGCTTCACGGTCCTCATCGGTTTCAAAAGCACGAAGTAACCTCATCCTCTTAGCTGACCTAGAGCCTTGCAATAAATTATTAATTTTTTTTCTAGGTATTTCAAATAACAATAATCGTAATCAAATCACAATAATCAATGTCCGTTTTCCAACAATTCAAATTGAACTACAAATCAATAAATCGAAATCTAATTCAAGTATAGTTTATTTATCGTAATTTTAATTCATTAAAATCACAATAACTGGGTTTTCTCAGGGTGTCAGCCGTCAATAGTAAGCAATATAATAGTATAGTCCCACACTTCTGTCTCTTCCTGTGACAGCCGTGGCAGAGGAGCCATTTGCAATACGAAATTAGCTGTCATAATGGACTGTTATAAGAAAACTGTTTTAGTTCCAAAGATTATTACCGGAACAGAAAAGCACGTAAAGAAGCCATCATGTATTGTTAGTGGTTTTGTAGTGAATACAAACTGTACTTAAAGTATTTTATTTTTTATTGATTGATAGGCAAGCGCTTGTCCGCTATCACGCCCCTAAGCGTTGATGCGATCTACGATGAATCGCGCTTCTCTAATGTTGCGTACGCACCGGACCAACGAACGCCATCCAAGGGGTTCTGTTTTCTCCTCTCAATCAGATGATCAGAAACTCCGAATGTGAACTGGAATCGCTCCCAGTGATCCTTTACCTAGCTTTAGATTGATCTTCGAAGGCCAGAAACGCGAAGCGAGCAATGCCTGATGTCATTCGTTGGTGTTCGTGGGGCCGGTCTGTGCTCAGTCTAAAAGGTACCGGTATAAGATATACTAAGAAAAAAATCATCATTATGATTAATTCATTATTCGTTTTAAACATGGTATTAGGTACATTATTGAATTAAACAAATAATGGAAAATATCCTGAAATTGGATAAATGTCTGAGTAATATCACAGAAAAAAACTGTTACAAACTTTTGATCAGAATCATAAGATTTGGCAAAACTGCAGATCTTACAGTAAAAATAAATGTTCGCGCCGCTCATCCCTCTAAAGCAACCAATGGGAGCGTGCCTGGGCGCTGCAGCGACCGTGTGAAGCTTGGACAGCCAATCGGGGCGAAGAACTGCCTCGTCGTCGCGCCACCATTTTGGAATCTGACAGATCGAATGGCCGACTGTCACTCTCGCCTACAATTCGCCGCACCGCACGCGCTTCACTTTACTTTATTTATTTAATTGTTTTAAATTATCTTCAAAGATTGTAAACCAAATTTTTATTAGTATACGTTTTATACAAAAGTCTATATTTCATTTTGTTCACATCACGAACAAAGTTGGCGACCACGGAACAGGACATCACAATTTGAAGATCGTCGTGTGCGTCGAGCAAAGCGCCTAATCTCGTGTCTGGATAGAATCCAGGCGCCCCAGGAGCTGCGACAACATCGAGTGCCATACCATCTCACTATCTGCAATCTACAAATCCTGCCAAATGTGGAATCACGAAACTGTCAAGAGGAGGACACGCGCCCGGTCGGGGCACATGGCTATACCATAGCTGTCACCAGAAGAATCGAAGAAAACCAGCTACATCAACCAGCTTTCTAATGGCTTGCCCTTCGAAATCGTGAGCCCGTTCCTATCATTTCCTTTTTCCTCTTTTATTTTGTGCAAATGAGTGGTTCGATTCCATGTTAAGTGCTAATTCCATAACCATACTTTAGTACCTTTGTGTTTCTATGTTTTGTCACTTTGCTGAATGCACTATATTTCATTTCCAAAAACATTTATTACCAATTTTTCTCTAATTTCTATGCATATGGTTTTCAAATTTTGCATCTAAGCACCTAAAATGCCTACCTACCTACCATTTTGTATGATAGCATCAAGCATTCATAAATATTTTGCGTGATCAACGCCTATTTTGCCTTTTCTGTAACATTCCCAAAGTTTTAAACTAAATCTCAAGTTCAAAGTCACAAATATTAAGTCACAAATCTCAATATAGGTATCTAAAGCATAATTTATTATCTTTAGGTACACTTCATTTTATAATAAATTCATCCATTGCACTTCCCCGCATTATCTCGCGCTTATCGCTATCAGCTGTTTAGTTGCATTCGAAATTTCCAGTGTCCCGTTACCTGCGCCGCCCGGCCGGCCACCCGCTGACGTCACCCATTGTCTCCGTGCGAGCCGAGTACCTGCCGACGGCGCCTACCTGCCTGTTAGCCTGATAGCAGACCGGTTCCTGCGCAGCTGACCGATAAGCGAGGAGCGTATCGTATTCATTCAATTTACTTTTTGCTAACTTTGCATTTTAACTCATTGCAATGGCGGAAGCTAAGTTAAAGGAATTGAGTTTGAAACGTAGTTCAATTAAAGGACGCGTAACAAAGTTTAGTAATTATTTAGATAATATACAAACATTGGAAACCGTTTCGCCTATTGAGATGAGTAAAATTGCAATGAAGCTATCTCGTATTGAGACGTTATTCATTGAGTTCGACGAGTTGCAGTCTCAAATAGAAGCGTTAAGTGAAACTAATCAAGAAACCGAATTAATAACTCGGGATCTTTTAGAACAAGAATTTGATAATTGCATTTCTATTGCTCAAAATTTTCTCCAATCACACAATTTGCCCTTTAAAGAAGCTAAAACTAATGTTTCGAGCTGTTCTCATTCACATGATTGCCATCACCACGATCATAATGATTGTGATAATTTAAGTTTTAAATTACCTATTATTAAAATACCTAATTTTGATGGCAACTACTACAAATGGTTAGAGTTTAAAGAAATTTATTGTTCTCTAATTCATGATAATTCTAAAATTAAAAATATTCATAAATTCCATTACTTAAGTTCTTATTTAGAGGGTGAAGCTTCTCGAGTGATTTGTAATTTAGAAATGTCTGATCGGAATTATAATGAAGCTTGGTCTTTACTCTGCAAGCGTTTCGATAATAAGCGACAATTAATCAATAGTCATTTAAAGTCACTTATGAACTTTGAATCTACCAAAGAGACTGATAGGTCACTACGATTCATAATTGACCATGTTACTAAAAACTTACGTGCCCTCAGCACACTAGGACTTCCTACAGAGCAATGGGATGTTCTTATCATTTATATTTTGACAACTAAGCTAGACAATAGCACAATTTTCAAATGGGAAGAGCACAGGAATTCTTTACCGGAAGTACCAAATTTAAATGACTTTTTTTTGTTTTTAAAAAATCGTGCCGACGTTCTTGAAACTGTTAATCGCGCTAGGCATGATAATAAAGATAAATTTAAGCAGCATCCTTCTTTGCCTCAGCCTAGAGGTCAAACAAAGACTTTGATTGCCACTACTCAAGATCACACTTTCACTTCAAAGTCTGCTTTAGACTGCACTCTTTGCAAGGGAAATCACCGCTTGCATGAATGTCTCTCTTTTAAAGCGAAGACTCCTGAGGATAGGAATTCGTTTGCTACTGCTATGCATCTATGCATCAATTGCCTGCGCCCTGGCCATGCTGCTCAGAATTGCAGGCTTCCTGGTTCTTGTCGCTCTTGTAAGAAAAGACACAACTCTTTATTACACGTTGCTCAGGTGGTACAAAACGCTCAACCAGCTGAGTCTATATCTATGTCAGCTTTGTCATCTGCCGAAGTTTTGCTATGCACTGCACAAGTTCAATTGACTAATCCTAATACTAATAAAACTATAACCGTTAGAGCTTTACTTGACAGCGGGAGCCAATCATCATTTATCACTGAGAGTGTTAAACTAAGACTCAATTTGTCTCCTCAGCCTATAAATGTCAGTATAGTTGGTATAGGTAACAACACTCTAAATCTAAATCCAGAACGATGTTCGCTACAACTAAAATCCAACAACAATTCATTTAACATATCTATGTTTTGCCTAGTATTAAAAACTATATCCGAACAATTACCTAAATTTCCTATTGATATGAGTCAATTTGACTTGTCTAATTTTGTCTTAGCGGACCCTAACTTTAACAAACCTGCCCCTATCGATATGCTCATTGGTGCTGACTTATTTTGGGACTTAATAGGATCCAATCAGCACTCTCTAGGAAAAAATAATCCTAGCCTAAGGAGCTCTAAACTCGGCTGGCTTATCTCTGGTCCCCTAAGTACCTTACCTAAAGGGCCTAATCACCAACCCAAACCAATTGTTTGCAATTTTCTATTAAAAGAAGAGAACTTACCTAATCTTAATGACGACTTAGCCAAATTCTGGGAATTAGAAAATGTCCCTCATTCTCAACCTTACACCCAAGAGGAAAAGCTTTGTGAAAAGCATTTCCTCACTAATACTCACCGTAAAGGTGATGGCCGCTTCTGTGTTAGTCTCCCATTAAAGGATGACCCTGAATGTTTAGGAGAATCCTATTATATAGCAAAAAAGAGATTTTTAAATTTAGAAGCTCGATTTCTTAAGCAACCTGAGCTTAAAGCTCTCTATACTGAATTTATTCATGAATATTCTGAGTTGGGCCATCTCTCAGAGTCTAAAGAACTAAAACCAAAAAGTTCTTATTTTCTTCCCCATCACCCAGTTATTAGGGAAAATAGTGAATCCACAAAACTAAGAGTGGTTTTTAATGCCTCCCAATCCACCTCTTCTGGCCTGTCGGTTAATGACCTCCAACTTGTAGGACCCACTATCCAGGATCCTATTTTTAATATATTAGTTCGGTTCCGGCAGTATAAATATGTACTTTCTGGAGACATTGAAAAAATGTATAGACAGGTCCTTATAAGAGAGTGTGACCGAAATTTACAACTGATACTATGGCGTGACGAAAGCGATGAACCACTTCGCACGTTAAGATTAAACACTTTGACATATGGGTTTGCTAGTGCTAGCTTTCTTAGCACTAGGTGCATCTGGCAGCTGGGCGAGGAATGTGATGATTCAACAATTAAAGAAATAATTCAAAGGGATTTTTACTGTGACGATTTGTTAACAGGAGCCAATAGCGAAAGCGAATTACATCACATTCTGCGCTCTGTGTCGGATGAGCTAAGAAAAGGCTGTTTCAATTTAAGAAAATTTCGCTCAAACTTACCAAATCTCCTTTCTCTAGACTCCACTCAAAATAATAATTCCAATTTGCTTATCAGCAACTCGACCAATACTTTAGGTATTGGTTGGCATCCTTCCTCAGATGAAATCCATTTTCCTATAGAATACACACATCAAGAAAAGATCACTAAGAGATCTATCCTATCTTCAACTTTTAAAGTATTTGATCCTCTTGGATTATTATCATTGTGTATAATCAAAGCTAAAATATTATTACAGAAGTTGTGGGCAGAACAAATAGCGTGGGACGATCCAGTGCCACGCCCTATCCAAAGCTCTTGGCTTAAGTTTGCCCAACAATTAAATCAACTTTCTTACCTAAGAGTGCCCAGACATGTCGTCGCTAATAATGATGATACTGCCTTCATTGAGCTCCACTGTTTTTGTGATGCCTCACAAAGTGCCTATGGTAGCTGTGTTTACCTGCGTACAGTCAATAAGGATGGCACTGCCAGTGTTACCCTACTGTGCGCCAAAGCCCGCGTTGCCCCTATGAAGCCTTGCACAATACCGCGCTTAGAGCTCTGTGGTGCTCTATTAGGTGCTCAGTTAAGCAACGCTGTCATTAAAGCTCTGCGTTACGAAGTGAAACGGCAAATCTATTGGACTGACTCAAGTGTTGTGTTAGGTTGGTTAAAATCGCCAAATAAAACTAAAACTTTTGTGGCCAATAGGGTCGCGGCTATCAGCGAACTCACTAACACGGCTAACTGGCGTCACGTGCCTACTTCAGACAATCCTGCTGACCTAGCTTCGCGCGGAGTAGACCCGCAACAAGTCAAAGACCTAAGCATTTGGTGGCATGGCCCCGACTTTCTAAGACTACCGGAATCGGCCTGGCCTGTTTACTCAGTTAAGGCTGTACAGTTACCCGAGCTTAAAGCAGTTCCTGCTTTGGTGGCGGAGACTGTTCCTATGGTAACTAATTTCAACATAAAAAAATTCTCTAAGTTATCTCTATTACAAAATGTTTTTGCATGGATTTTTAGATTTGCACACAACTCTAAAAATCCTAATAATAAAATAACGGGTCCACTACAAGTACCTGAACTTAAAAAAGCAATTAATGCCCTTATAAAGTTATCACAAAAAGATGCCTTTCCTAATGAATTAAAATGTCTTCAAATAAACATGCCTTTAAAGTCTAAAATGCCACTGTGCTCTTTGAACCCATTCCTTGATGACACGGGGTTAATTCGTGTCGGTGGACGTATTGGAACCTCTACTTACCCCTATGATAAAAAACATCCCATTGTTCTAAAATCAGATCAACATTTAACTAAATTAATTTTTCAGAGTGAACATAAACGTCTCTTGCATGCTGGGCCTCAACACCTACTTGCATCCATAAGAGAGCAATACTGGCCTATTGGAGGCCGTAAACTTGCAAGAGACGTGGCAAGAAATTGTTTTGTTTGTCGTCGTTTTAAGGCAACGACAATGTCTAATATAATGGGAAACTTACCAACAGACAGAGTAGAGCTAGGATTTCCTTTTAGCACAGTTGGTACGGACTTTGCCGGTCCCTTTTTGATAACTGATCGTAAAGGTAGAGGCTGTAAGATAACAAAATGCTACCTATGTATTTTTGTCTGCTTTCGCTATAAATGTCTTCACCTAGAGGTGGTCAGTGAGTTAACAAAGGAGGCTTTTATACTTACATTAAATAGATTTATTGCTCGTAGAGGCATGCCAAGGGTGATCTACTGTGATAATGGAACAAATTTTGTATCCGCAGCTAAAGAAATAAAAAGCTTTGTGCAATCTAATAGCGATTCTATTACTGATTTTGCTGCTCGTCGGGGCATTGAGTTTCGATTCTCACCCGCATACGCTCCTCACTTCAACGGATTGGCTGAGGCCGGTGTGAAGTCAGCTAAATTTCACTTGCATAGAGTACTAGGACAGTCGCACTTAACATTCGAAGAACTGACCTCTTTATTTGCACAAATAGAAGCCATCCTCAATAGCCGTCCCCTATCTCCCTTGAGCCCCTCACCCGACGATTTCCAACCACTTACCCCCGCTCACTTTTTGATCGGCAGGCCATTAACTTCTCTACCTGCACCAAGCTACGTTGACTGCAACACACGACGACTCAACCGGTACCAGCACCTGCAACAAATCAAGGAACACTTTTGGCAGCGATGGTCCACTGAATACGTCGCCGATCTCCAACAACGAACGAAGTGGCGGACTAAATGCAGAGACCTAAAGCTGGACGACCTCGTACTACTTAAAGAGGACCATGCCCCACCACTCTACTGGCGTCTTGGTAGAGTCAACAAGCTGTACCCCGGTGCCGATGGCATACCTAGAGTCGCTGACGTAACAACAGCCAAAGGTACTGTAAGACGTGCTATCAATCGAATATGTCTGCTACCGTCGTCTTCAGAGAGCACTACTGATAGCACCTAAGTTGAAAGCTGGACAGCTTTCAACGGCCGGGAGTATGTTCGCGCCGCTCATCCCTCTAAAGCAACCAATGGGAGCGTGCCTGGGCGCTGCAGCGACCGTGTGAAGCTTGGACAGCCAATCGGGGCGAAGAACTGCCTCGTCGTCGCGCCACCATTTTGGAATCTGACAGATCGAATGGCCGACTGTCACTCTCGCCTACAATTCGCCGCACCGCACGCGCTTCACTTTACTTTATTTATTTAATTGTTTTAAATTATCTTCAAAGATTGTAAACCAAATTTTTATTAGTATACGTTTTATACAAAAGTCTATATTTCATTTTGTTTTGTTTGAACAATAAAGGTTAAAAAAATAATGATAATTTATAGTTTAATCACTAAAAAAACTAATTTCAACTTATACTTGTAGTTTAATTCATAGAAAATGACATTAGACTTCGCCGGAATACCCACATACTATCTCTTCTTTACAACATATTGTTTAACCCATGTTATCCGCACTATCTCAAAGAACGATTTAATTTCCGTTATTGTTCCACCTCCCTTGCTCTTAGGTCATCGGAAAATCTGAGTCTCATTAAAATATTTTACACCTATGCATGAGACTTCCTTCTATGGCTGTTCCTTCACCGTTCAGGCCATTCGTCTTTGGAACTCACTTCCAGTTCCCATTAGACGGGCTCAGTCTTTGAACGTGTTTAAGAAGGAACTAAAAAAACGTTACCTATCTATTTAAATTCCTTCTTCTCCTTAAAACTCTGTGCTTGCTCTTCATCGGTTTGCAGACATTGATATATTTATATATTGTTTATTGGTATATATATATTTACTTATATGTAATTTGTGTAAGTATGTTTATCATTATAGGTATTTATGTATGTTTATAACTTCACATTTATAATTTCTTCAACTGTGCCACTACACCCCGCTTCTTGTCCTGTCAATATCTCCATACCATCGGGTTGTCTGGAAGAGATCGCTTTGAGCGATAAGACCGCCCTTTTAATGCTGTTAAAGTTAATTAAAATTGTTTTCTTTTTCTTTTTTTTTTATATACTGTGGTGTTAAAATAAAGTGTTAAATAAATAAATAAATAAATAAAATGTGTATATAGGTCTTCAAATATAAGTTTCTCTACGTTTTAAAGGATGTCAAGAAATCTTTCCGCAATAAAAGGTACCCTATATGTTGACCCAGGTTATAAATTGTTACTACACAAAATTGGTAAAAATCCGTCCAGTAGTTTTTGAGTGAAAAGTGATCATACAAACAGACGCCTGCAAATATAAGTTTGTCAACGTTTTTTTAATATAAAGAAATATTTCCGCAATAAAAGGTACCTACCCTATAGGTTGACCCCGGTTATCAGTTATTACACACAAAATTTGGTAAAAATCCGTCCAATAGTTTTTGCGTGAAAAGCAAACTAACAAACAGACGTCCGCAAATATAAGTTTGTCAACGTTATTTTTAAATATCAAAAAAAAAACCCGCAATAAAAGGTACTCTATATGTTGACCCAGGTTATAAGTTATTACTTCACAAAATTTGGTAAAAATCTGTTCAGTAGTTTTTGCGTGAAAAGCAAACATACAAACAGACGCCCGGAAATATAAGTTTGACAACGTTTTTTTTTAAATAAAAAGAAATTTTCCCGCAATAAAAGGTACACAATAGGTTGACCCAGGTTATAAGTTATTACTACACAAAATTTGATAAAAATCCGTCCAGTAGTTTTTGCGTGAAAAGCGAACATACAAACAGACAAACAGATAAACAGACAAACAGACAAAAATTATAATATCTATTGTTTTGGGGTCTATATCCTGTACACATCACATAGCAGTAACTAATTATTTTTCAAAAATATTTCATGTAAAGTCCGTTCGGTTAGATAGTGTCGGTACACCCGCACGGCATTGTGGCTCTTGCTATAAAATGCAGATATAAAATAATACACTCAAGTTGGGTACCAAAGTCAATTTTAATGAAAATTTGGTTATTTTTATATAAAAGGAAGTTAAATAAGTGATTTACAAATAATAATAATTATTATAATTTTTTTATATGATTATTATGATTACTTATCATCGCTCGAATTGTCACAAGTCATAACCGTTGTTACCACCTGTATTTATAATAAACATAGATTATTTAAGAAAATATAATTTAATAAATGCCGAGTCCCAAAATCCAATTCCATTTTCGGGTGTACGCCGCACGCGGCTTCTTTTGTTTATGCGGCGGCAACCTTTGATAAGCAGCGGCACGTGGCTAGGCGGCGCGATCAAAGGGCGACACTATCTAAGCGAATAGACTTTACAGACTTTTTTTCCGTTTCTGTTTTATTATTTGTATAGATAGTACGGAACCCTCGGTGCGCGAGTCCGACTTGCTCTTGACCGGTTTTATTTACAGCTATTACGACGATTGACGATCGTTATAATCCAATGCTTACTACTTTGATAAAGACGGGAAATATACATGGGCTTGTAGAGTAAAATGGTTGCGATTAGATTAGTTTCATTTTATTGAATTTATAATTTTACCAGCGGATCCTCGCGGTTTCAACCGCGTGGTACCCGTTCCCGTGGGAATATCGGGATAAAATATAACCTATCTCACTCGGGAAGAATGTAGCTTTCTAATGGTGAAAGAATTTTCTAAATCGGTCCAGTAGTTTCGGAGCCTATTCGATGCAAAGAAACAAACAATCAAATCTTTCCTCTTTATAATATTAGTACCTATAGATTTATCAAGTAATAAATTATAAATAAGCCTTTTTTGGAAAATGATGATTCGGATTTGTGTTTCGCAAGTCCACATTTATTTATTTGTATTTCCTCTTAGCACCGTTCCTTGGACCATACCCAAATTCAGTAAGCGAAGTAGCGAAAGGGTTAAGGGGTCGCCGTACCCCATCTGACGCATACGCTAAACGCTCTAAATAAGTTTTGAGAGCCGTATTAAACGTGTGAGGGATCCCTTCTTAGTCTCCTGTTGTCAATTAGGGGCTCTTCAGTACCCTTGCATCGTGATGAGATACGTGTTTAAGCATCTCCAAAGAAAGGTATTCATGAGTTAGAATGTTTGGAGTTGGATTTCAAGTTTAAACGCAGCAACATAAAAAAATATATCAGTCAAGGTTTTTATCGAGCTGATTTTAAAATAAAAGTTCCAAGCCTTGTTATATGTATAGGTGTCTAACCTAATTTAATCTATCCATATCTAATCTAACTAACGAAGGTATTACAATCGAATAAATAATTAATTTACTAGACTACTTCCCACGCCGTCGACCGCGTGGACTTCACGGCGTTATCCCGCGGGAATGTGATATTTTTTCCGGGATAAAAAGAAGCTTAAGTCACTTTCAAGCCCTCAAACTATCCCCGTACCAAATCACGTCGATTCGTTGCTCCGTTTTGACGTGAAAGTCGGACAAACACACCAACACAATTTCAAATATTGGATATTGGTACATATATCACCTCTGACGACCGATTTGGCGCAGGGGTAGGCTACCTGCCTTCTGCGCCAAAGGTCTCGGGTTCGATTCCCGAACAAGACAAATATTTGTCTGCATGAACATGTCTATTTGTCTTGGTCTGGGTGTTTTCTATGTATATTAAGTACTTATGTATTTACAAACAAAAAGTATTTAAGTATATATTTATCCGTTATCAAGTTTTCCATGATACAGTTTCTTAATGAAATTAACATGGGCTTAGATAATTGGTGTGAATGTAAGAAGTTATTTATTATTAATTATTTATTTATTTATATTAGGTATATAGCATATTGGTATGGATTAGGTAGGTACATAGGTGGGGATCGAACCCACGACCACCTTTGCTAACGCTAATGAATAATGCTATTCTTTACGCATATCCAACGGCATGTTGGATCCTCAGGTAATGTATATCCAAGGTATGACAGAACCACTGCGCCATCTAATAGGTCAAATAAACGATAAAGAATATCAAAGATAAATACTTTCGGGCGATCTCTAGGTGACTTTTTATAATTGAATAAGTATAGTCCATTATTGATATTAAGACGTTTAAATTTAAGTGGAAAAA
This sequence comes from Crambus lathoniellus, assembly GCA_949710035.1. Lineage (NCBI taxonomy): Eukaryota > Metazoa > Arthropoda > Insecta > Lepidoptera > Crambidae > Crambus > Crambus lathoniellus. The sequence goes on along the minus strand of OX453311.1, from coordinate 18,433,004 downwards.
AAACCTGCGTATTAACAAATTTTATCTGACCGGTGGTGTGCGTTAAGGCACTTGGTTCATTTTTAACTTTTTTATTGCGAAAAACAAAATCATTATTGGCTACTCGGAAAAGCTTTACGTTAAAACTAGGTAAAATTGAGGTTAAAATGATGCTTTTCAATATTTACTGTAGGTACCTACTAGGTATAGTAGTAGCCCACAAAAAATCTCATCTCAACTCAACATCTGCATTATGAGGAAACCTTTATATTGTATTAGGTCAAACGTTATTGCTGAGTGGGCCATGATATTTGTATTGCTAATTGAAATAGACAAAAAAAAAATGATTTCTTGATATAACATACTTGACAGCATAGTCGATATACCTAGTGATATTTCTATCTTGAAAAATATATCATTTAAAATTCTTCGCAGATGCACCGCTACTACTGGTATTAATAAATCTACGTTTTATCACATACTTACATGTTATGCTTTGTTTGTATGTCGGTTATGTATGCACGGTCAAAACCGTCATCACGCTGACACGCTGTAAGATATTAGTTGTTAAATTATTATAAAACATTTTGGGGCATTCGTTAACTGCGTAATGAAATATAGTGCTACAACATTAATGAAAAGAAATGAGTTCGGGTGAAAGTCGTCTTTTACCTGGCCTCATTTTATGAAATATTCAAAACAATTTGTAACTTAACATTAGAAAGAATATGATAACCGATATAGTTTTAAATAAATGCTGATAAAAAAAAGTTTCCCTTGACGTCGGCCACTGCTAGATCACCTTTGCCTTGGCCAGCCTAGATCGTGGCCAAACACGGAATCGAGAAAAAAACAGCTGCTCCATACATTTCAGTCGAGTCGATGTTGTACTTTTCTATGGAACAGCTGATTTTTTTCGCGATTCCATGATAGGCCTCATAGTTGAAGTTGTTCATATTGATGGACACTATCATCCTCTAAAATATTTGTACTAATTAAAATTTTGGGGTGTACTAAAAAGAGTACTTTAATCACGTAGATACCAAAATATCGTCAGGCTTGCTGGGATACACCAAAATACAAAATGAATGAAATGTTGAGGATTCCGGGAGTAGTGTGTTTCCACCTTCAGCCTTATTTTCACTTAACATCGTGTGACGAAGGCTTAGTGCAACAAGGTATTTTGTAAATAAAAAAACATATACAACTTGCTTAAGTATATAATTTTAATTTTCTACGTGTTTAGTGATAGGTACTGGGGCTTCACTCCGCGCCGTCATGTGCCACATTATTAAAAGTAAAACAGTTTTGATTGTGCGAAACAGTGTTGTTGAAATGAAAAAGAACTTTTTGTTATTTATGAAATCACTAAAGTGCAAATATTTCAAAATCTATGATAAAATAATATTAAAAAGAAAACTTAACGTACAGCCCTAGTTCTTATGCATTTCAACTACTTACATACCGAAAATTCATTGCTGTATGTTAAGGTTTAGAGGGTGAAAATCTCGTACGCAAATCATCTTTGGGAGCTAGTGATGGGTTTTTATCCGGATAAATACTCAAAATGGATAAATACTCATAAATATCCATTTTTACTCGAGTATTTATCCAAAAAGGCGGATAAATACTCTTTGAACATTTTTATTTTTATTTAACGTAAATTTTGAAATTAGAATGTAGGTAATTAGTATTTTTAAGATAAAATATGTGTTACTGCGTTTTTAAATTACAAATAATGAATAATAGCAAAAGAACTACTGAAGAACTGTATACTACGAATGCAAAAAGTGTATTTTGAAATGGTTGGAATCAAAAAGCTACGGTGATATAGAGTCACTTTTATGATATAATTTATTGTTGCTGTTTTATGAGACAGTTTATAATAATATAATACAGTAAATACAGTAATCATATATAAACCCAAGCTCACGCACATTACTCACGCACACACACACACACCCAGTCATACACACACACATACACATACAAGCACACACCCAGGCACACACACATAAATTAAATAAATAATAACTGTAATTAAATTTTGGTTGTATTTTGTATGTCATTAAGATTTTTTTTTTCTTTGTTATTGTCTTATGTACTTTACTTTAAGGAGGAGCAGTACCTCCTGATACAGGCAAATTTGACTTAAAAGGAGGTACTGACCACTAGTTTAAGATGTCTTAAATTGTTGAAGCCAATAAACTTATTTTATATTTTTTTTTTATATAACTATCTAATATTTCAAGTTATTTATATTTTTTCTTCTTGCATTCACAATGCAATTTTTATTACTGAAAAATTGAAAATGAAGGGCACTATGAAAAACAAAGTTATTTTTCGCTGGTTAAAAAAATAGTGGTATACCCGACTCTATTACGACAAGATTTTGGTACTTTGGTTTTGGATTTTGGTACTATTTTGACAAGAAAACAGCTACGCAATGTCAAAAATATTAAATAATCCAAGATGGCAGCCAAATTCTTTGTTTGTGGGCTGATTTTGATGAAACTCGACTTTTTGTCATATTTGACATTGCGTTGCTGTTTTCCTGTCAACATAGTACTTAAAACCGAGTTTCATCAAAATCAGCCCACTAACAAAAAAGTTGGCCGCCATCTTGGATTATTTAATATTTTTTAACATTGCGTTGCTGTTTTCTTGTCAAAATAGTTCTAAAAACCGAGTTCCATAAAAAGCGGCCCACATTCGTCGAATCTAGTCCAGCAAAACAAAAGTTATGCGTGCTTACAGCTAAAAAGATATTTATCCGTGATTTTGAGTAAATATCAGATAAAAACGGATAAAAATGAGTATTTATCCATTTTCGATAAATATCCGAGTATTTACTCTTTGAGTATTTATCCACTGCCCATCACTATTGGGAGCGTCTCAAACATCATGGCATCTCTTTCTTATGTTTGACATTTAAACTGACAGGGCGATGTTTGAGACGCTCCCAAAGATAAGTAGCGTACGAGTATTCGGGCATAAAGGCAACCAATTCTGTTTTAAGATACTACCCAACTAACACATTAGCAGTTTAACGGAATAATATATTTCGAATTACAGCCTAAAATTAAATTAGGGTTTTATAATGGTTTCCGCGACGTGTTCTAGCTGGTCTATAGAATTTATTAGTCTTATAAAGGCCTTAAGCTGTATTGCAGTCTTTACATAAATTATTTTAAGCTACGAACTCTATTAAAGTTTTGATAAAATAAAATATACAGATTGAAGCTGTATTTTTACAGCAAAAACACTTTTTTAAGTATAATAGTTTTATAGTGTATTAAAATAAGGCATAAGATATAAAACAGAATCCATGAAATACGTTTCAAAACTCTAAGCTTGATAATAGATTGCCAACAAATAATATCTGTTTATTGGAATATTTCAAAACCTTAATAAATACAGTCTTATAAGACCCTAGAGCAAAACTATAAATGAGCTTTTTCCTATATAAGTATGACAATGAAGAGCGTTATTCATATCAAGGCTGTATACACGGTCAATTGTAAATCATGTTTATACAAAAATCTGGTCAAGCGTGGGCGTTAAATGTAGAGGGTTCCGTATAAGTACTTGAATCACTCAATATTAAATTCTTTCTTTCAAAATTTGCATCTATTTCGATAAATAAATTGAGTTTATTCTAAAACATCTTATTTTATACCAATAAAACAAGTCATAGTATTTAATTTTACAAACCAACTTTATTTCTAACCACTTAAATACTTCCAAAAAATATAATTAGGTACTTCTTGCACTTCCACTGCATCATTTTGTTCATGATGTTGATTTGTTGCCTAAAATAAAGCAATAATTAAGTAAATTACTTATAAATAACATTTTAGAAGAGAGCTTTTAACGTTAATCATAAGTATTTTATGTAATAATGGTGGATATACCAATTTAAGGCCTACATTCAATATTCTAGTACCTAATAGTAGTTTTAAACCACTAGCGTTATTCCCAAGCAATTACATAGCAAGTACATAATATGTACTTGTGATATATCACAATGCAAAAGACGTTAGTACTAGGTATTATATATTCTGTGGCAAAAGGCCGCAATTTTGAACATTTGCCGGATCGTTAGGCATTTTCTATGATTCTGGCGTCGCAATATGATTACATTTGTATGTGATCCTAGGTAGGTAGGTATAGATAGAATTTTACAATTATACTTGAATTGACACGGGCGGGGCCGGGCGTCATTCCGCGAGTATACTTTTCTCGCCTAGCGTTCGCGGGGGCAGGTAAGGGGAAGGGTTACGGGTTGGCTCATCAATCAATTAATACACCAAGTACTTCTTCCGCTGCAACTACATAAAACGTGTATTATGTATCTTTCTATGCCTAAATAAAAAAAAACTTAAAATTGTTTTTTTTCTCCTTTTTTTTACGGGGCGTCCCGATGAGTCCCTAGCAAAATATGGCAGCCCTATGCATACCTAGACCTTACTAGCGTTTTTCTATTTATATATTTAGCCCTAAAACACTGCACTATCAAGCTTAAAATGTATTCTTGGAAGATTTTCATACAGCCAAAACCTTACTGAAATCTTTCTTCCAACCATACACCAAACATTACCCTACTTAGAGATTTTTTTAAGATTTTCACAAGCTTGTGGCTTTAAAAGACCTGTTTCCAAGTATTAAAGCTGTCTAATAATTTGACGCCATTAATTTAGTAATTATGGATTCACAAATCCTATTATTACAAAAACTGAGTACTAGAATTGCTCTGAAAACGCCTAAAAACTATTCCACCGGTTGTTGTATGTAACTGATACCTATAAATAACCCAAATATTGAGTAAATAATCGCAAACATAATATAACCTTCAATTATTTTATTATTTTTTTATTACTATTTTTCACGAAATTAAGTTATTTCACGAGCGCTTGAAAATTTTAACTAAAATACATACATACTTTCACAGTAAACTGATCCTCGCATGCGTCTCACGTCTTCATAAACATAAAAACACAATAAATTACTCACCAATATTTATAAGTAATAACATTTGCACTCTTTGTTATTTTGTTAGACATATTCATTTGTCAATACAAGTATAGCTTTTTTTAAAACCTTTATAATCCTTTGTTGGTTCAAATAAATTAATATAAGTTAGATATCAAACTAAAACTTGTTTAAAAGATGTAATATGGCACAAATTTGGAATAAAAGCTAAGTGATAAGCTATTAACCAGCCTTAGTCCAGCTAATAATCAGCTCTCATAAAGACTTTAACCAGCCTTTCTAAGGAATAAAGCTGTTTAATATGGTCCTCTTTTGCACTTAAAAGAGCTGTAGGAGCGCTTAACCAGTACTTTAAACAAGATTTGAAACCAGCTTAAAGATTCGGAAAATCTATTTACCAGCTCTTTTACAGCTACTTTGTGTTAGTTGGGTAACAAGAGTTTTTCCTACGTTATTAAAGATCCGTCGCCGGGAAGCGCAGCAATTACTGTCAGTCAGAAACGTAGCTCCGAGCCGTTGTATCCGAACTTTTTACTCTGCAGCCTTCGGGTACGAACGTACCTGAGTGACGGTAATTGCCACTGCGCTTATTTCAGGCGTTTAGATGAAAGATGCAGTAAAGTTTTATATCGCTAGTTTTCTTTAGTACGGAATCAACAGGTAGTCAGATTAGCGACGTAGTTCGAAATGTATTAAAATCCGAGTCAGTGTTTACGCGTGCTGATTTAAATTAGATTGAAAAACCATTCGGAGTCCTTGTATCCGTACTTTTTACTCTGTTAGTATACGGCGAACTTACCTGAGTGACGGTAATTGCCACTGCGCTTATTTCAGGCGTTTAGATGATAGCTGATGCAGAAAAGTTTTATATCGCCAAATGTAGTTTTCTTTAGTGCGGAATCAACATGCAGTCAGATTAGCGAACGTGGTTAGAAATGTATTAAAATCTGTGTTTACGCGTGCTGATTTAAATTAGTTTGAAAAAACATTCGGAATCCTTGTATCCGAACTTTTTACTCTGTGTCCTTCGGATACGAACGTACCTGAGTCACAGCGGTGACACTCCGTGTCCGTGAGAGTTCGAGCGCCGGTGACGTTTAGCCGACGCTAGGGTTGATACCGAAATTGAATATAGACTTAAGCCAAAGAAGGTTACGTGTAGGATGTTATATAATTTGTGTAAGAATATTTAGGTAATGAAAGACACGTTCAATTTTCAATCAACTTTTATAGATTTTTTTTATTAAATATCTTTACAAATGGGAATTTATAAAATTTCTGACAAAATAAAATATGAACGGCATTGAATAAAATACTCAAATAAGAAACCGAGCAGCGTTATATTTTGTTTGCGAAACTTTTAACTAAGCTAGCGACGATTTACGAATGACTAATTTCGAGTCGAAAATACTTTATTAGAATATGTTCAGGAATACGTAGGTATATCTCGGTAAACAAGTATCATTTTGGTGAAACCGCAGGTTTTGTCTGAGCAGTTATGGATAAGGTTGTTATGACGAATAACTACCGAAAGTATATCCTAAGGGATGGCACAGTGGATATATTTTGCCTAGCGTGCCATCGTCCGGGTGAATCCCTTAGACATATAATCTCCGGTTGTTCTCGTCTCGCAAACGGCGAGTATTTGCATAGACATAACCAAGGATAATACACCAACAACTTGCTCTGAAACATAATCTTGCGGCATCCGAGGTGCCCTACTACAAGTATGCACCAGAACAGGTTTTTGAAAATAGCCATGCTACATTGTATTGGGATCGATCTATCATAACAGACAGGCAGGACTATTGTAGCATTAGCTACAATACAACAATATCAGGCTTATTAAAAGCCTGATATTGTATTGATAGATCGACATGAACGCCACGCAATAATTGTTTATGTCGCTGTTCCCCATGACATGATGACAAGTTGACGACAACCTTGGGAAAGCTGAAAAAGATAAAGAAAACAAATATTTTGATTTAGCTCACGAGATTGTTGACACACAACATTGATTCATAGCAATTGTTGTTCCGATAGTCATATCTGCCCATGGTCTGATAGCCAAGAGCCTCGATAAACACCTTAAGAGGCTTGCGTTAGGTGGATGGATCGGGAGTCAGATGCAGAAGGCAGACCTACTTCTGTACACGGCCCGTATCTGAGGGCCTACTCTGAAACGCTAATCCGAAACTTCGGTTAGCCCTGTCCCTCTCACTCTCGAGTCATAACGGAATCGAGTGATAGGGGCGGGGCTAACCGAAGTTTCGGATTTGCGTTTCAGAGTACGGTCCCTGTCTCTGGATCCTTAACCATCGGTAGCCGGGACCCTGATCTTGCTACCGTTGGGGAACTGCATTTTTGTATTTTTAAATGTTTTATAATGTAAAAAAATTATGTTTAGAAATATAATTTTGTAAGTATTTTAAATGTAATAAAGGGAATAATAACAATAATATATGTACGTAAAACAAGCTACTAACAGTGGGACACAGTTAATGTGTCCGAATAAAATACTAAATCGTCCAAAGAAAATACTAAGTTAGCGACAAAAATACTGAGTAAGTGAATCAATAATCGCCCAAATAAAAATTTGTCCTCTCAATAATTATTTATTATCTACTGAATTTTATCAACTTTCGCATTTTTTGGCTTCCTAGTAGTTCCTATTTGAATGTATGTATATTGCGCCAGCCCTCGGCCAAGGCATTCACCCGACTGCCCGTTCCCCGCCCCGCGCGCCTCTCACGGCCCCCGCTCACATCCAGTCACCCACACATAGCCGCAAGTGATTTTACGTGCACACATGCTTAAGTGTCGTTTCTTTTCGCGTAAGTGTATATATTCTTTGCCTGAGTGACGGTAATTGCCACTGCGCTTATTTCAGGCGTTTAGATGAAAGATGCAGTAAAGTTTTATATCGCTAGTTTTCTTTAGTACGGAATCAACAGGTAGTCAGATTAGCGACGTAGTTCGAAATGTATTAAAATCTGAGTCAGTGTTTACGCGTGCTGATTTAAATTAGTTTGAAAAAACATTCGGAGTCCTTGTATCCGTACTTTTTACTCTGTTCGTATACGGCGAACGTACCTGAGTGACGGTAATTGCCACTGCGCTTATTTCAGGCGTTTAGATGATAGCTGATGCAGAAAAGTTTTATATCGCCAAATGTAGTTTTCTTAAGTGCGGAATCAACATGCAGTCAGATTAGCGAACGTGGTTAGAAATGTATTAAAATCTGTGTTTACGCGTGCTGATTTAAATTAGTTTAAAAAAAACATTCAGAATCCTTGTATCCGAACTTTTTACTCTGTGTCCTTTGGATACTAACGTACCTGAGTGTGCCTGAGTGACGGTAATTGCCACTGCGCTTATTTCAGGCGTTTAGATGAAAGATGCAGTAAAGTTTTATATCGCTTAATGTAGTTCTCTTTAGTGCGGAATCAACAGGTAGTCAGATTAGCGACGTGGTTAGAAATTTATTAAAATCTGAGTCAAAGTGTTTACGCGTGCTGATTTAAATTAGTTAGAAAAAAATCGGAGTCCTTGTATCCGATTTTTTTACTGAACGTACACGTTTGCTATATTCGACGGTAATTACAACTGCACTTATTTCAGGTGTTTAGATGAAATATGAAGTAGGTAAAATGCAGACAAATCGCTTTTGTAGTTAAAAAGTATAAATAGCTTTTTATCGCTGTTGTAGTTTTCCCAAGAGGAGCGAGGGTTCAGCAGTACTTATGCGTAGGTGAGAGGCGTGAGCTCAATTCGTTGAATAAGATCGCAGCTTATAAAGTATTTTAACCTCACAGTATCGAGATGTCTCCTACTACTGATATACTGGACATAAGGATTAAATCTCCCTAAGAAACCTGTTAGATTAAATGAAAGGAAAACACTGAATGAAAACCTTCAGTTATTTGTGGTTAACGGTGTTAATGTTAAGGTGTGAAATATAGGAATTTTTTATTTGATACTTTAATGACTTTTAAAATGCACTTATATCACAAAAACTAATGATGTTGACTGTTTGTGAGCGAAATCTATTGTTATTGTTCATTCGCCTGTTTTGAAACAATAAACCCTTACATGAAGCATAACTAATAAAATAATAGGAACACACTTATGAAATATATATTACGGTTTATTTATATTTCTAACCATGACTTGACTTGGCTACGATATAAAAATTTCTTATTATGAGTCTTAACTTTGATATTCTATGAGTACTTGAGACTGCCGCTCACTTATTTTCTTTTTGATTTTTTATAGACCAAAATGTCCATTCGATTTTGCTAAGTATCTCCGATATTTAGAGTAGTAGGTACTTTCCCTTTATGTTCCATTACTCTGGGACATTCTGTATTTATATACAGGGTGAGTAACGAATGTTCGAACGAACATTGAACACTCAAGTCGCAATCTATAAGCAAAAACCTTCTCTGTAGGTTTCATTTTCGCTGAATGCGATGAAAATCTCGCGTCAGTTTTTAAAACCAATTAACAAATAAGAAAATATTAGAGCATGCAGTCACAACATCATAAATTAATGTCATTCATCATACATACACAGAGTGTTTTTTTTATTCCACCTGGAAAGAAAGAACTCGAAACAATCAATGGAATTATTCCCATATTTATAGGAAAAATGTGATAGTAAAAAACCACGAGCACTATAAGTAGCTTTCAGAATTTAAAATCTCTATTCCCATATTTGTTTTTATTTTTTTAAATTATTTATTCTGTACTATATTGTTCCATCATCATGGAATTACAGGTCCTCACTAATAACTAACTACAAAAACAACACTACAAATAATAAAACTTAAATATAACAAGCTAACAATCAAACTTTTTTTTACTTGCTCTCACCGCCGTTGTCAGTCGGAGCCGCACTGTGGAGGGTCCGATGTGGCAATCTCCTCCTGCGACTCGACGGCAGGCCCGGCTTTCCGGACCCCCACGCGGTGAAAAGAGGGCGAGCAAGCGAGGCCCCTGCGATGACTAGACCTGGCACTCCTGTAAGGTGTGCTTCGCACTGTCCACCCAGCTCCGCAACCGTAATACCGTGTGGTCACCTCACTTCCAATCCGACACAGATACTTTCCGAAGTATCCATACTCAGAAAACACCTGTGTCAGCCTGAAGGTCAACGACCCGTACTTCCGGCTGCACCATTGCCTCAACACTGGGCGGATGGCCTCGGCTGTCCGCCTGCCCGCCGGATCCGCATCCAGTAGCCCCTCCCACCAAACCATCAACTGCTCATCCGCACGGCGCAGCGTCTGGCTGACGCCGTCAACATTGCTGGGGCCATACGGTCCCCTTAGCCAGTGCAATTTTTCTTTGCTGGTACACCTTCATCATCCGCTGGGCGTCTAACTCTCAGGGAGGTGTACCTGCCAGCGCACACGCTGCGTTGAAGGACATGGTCCTGTACCCCCTTGCAACCCTGATTGCGATAACTCTCTGTGGCCGACGTAAGCATCTCCGATTTTCATCGTTGAGCTTGTCAGCCCAGACTGGGGCGCCCCGTACAGGACCATGCTCCTCAACGCTCCGGCGAAAAGCCTCCAGCATGTGTCCCCCCGGCCACTGGTGTTAGGCAGCAGCCATCCTACTGCAAAGCAAGCTTGTAACTACAACTTTATACTACGATTGAAATTGAATTGACAAAATTATTGAAAACAAAGTAAAACAAAACAAGTTCTGTAACTAGGAAATACCTACACTTACTAAATTAGAATGAATTATTCTGTTGTAATGTACAGAACCCTAAAACAGACAGCTATCTGTTTTAGACGAAATAGCCACAATAAAGCAATTACGATAAAAATAACACGAGTTTAATGTTTTTCCATTCGTATGTAAATTAAATTGCTTTAATAGGCTCATTCGGTTTCATACCGGCTCTCGCAAAACCTTATCATTCCGTGGCCATTTGTAATAAAATTTTCACGTTTTGCACGATTAGGTATGTGTAAAATGAACGAGTAGAGGTATTTTTCCATTTTTTCGACGTGATAATGTCTTATAAATCGATGAACGCCGGCTACACGTACGAAAAATGATGACGCAATGTCACGTTCCGCCTGAGCTTAAAATAGAACTAGTAGGTATAGGGTGTAGTAGATAGTCCTGAAATTTGGTACAAGGGTTGGGTTTAATGACTACATAAACTTCTTCATATTTATCCTCTCCTTAAATCACCCTGTAAACTCGCTGTCTCGAAATACCTGACTACACTTGACTATGACACTACTGAAAACTTACTTTGCCCTGTAACATAATATCCCATATTCGTTTCTCGTTTTCTACGCGCTTGCCGGACACGATGTCCTCCTGATTATTAGCTATTCTATGACGATGTCTCTCCGCTTCTATTTTCCGCAGATCGTTACATAATACACGTTTAACACACACAAACACATTCCTACACACACTCACTCACGCATGCACACATAGTCACCATAAACACTCGTATACATAACACACTATAGCTCTTTATGCTAGCATTAATCATTTATTGTTTACTAGTTATCTTTTATTTTTTATTTTATTGTTCTACTTTGTTCAATACGTCCAGTCCATGTCTTCAAATCGACTAGAACGTACTTACCTACTGTTCTTGGGTGGGCCTGGCGACCTGTAACCCAGGTTTCTATTACAGAAACCTATTTCGGGCACCAGTCTCGCACAAATATGGTGTTACACTACCACCTAACTAGCACTAAGTATTTATATTAAGGACCCTATTTGTGACGAGAGAAATAAATCTATTTTTATTTTTTTTATTATTTTTTTTAAAGGGAAAACTATCAAAATTAAGATAATTTGCATTAAAAAAACTTTTTTTACAATCACACAAATTACAAAAAATCACACAAAACACTATATGGAGCTGACTTGCGCTATGCGTCCGAGTAGAAAAGAGACATCGGCATATTTTTAATAATCAAATTAGCTAATATTATTGATATCTTACTTGTTTCGATTATCAAATTAACTGTAAAGAAAAACCTTACGCTATTAGAAAGATACTTTCTTCCTGAGTGACAGATTATTATGCTAAATATTATCCTGATATTACTCGGGTAAAACCGCGGTGGGCCACTAGTTGTTAATAAAGTTACTGAGAAGCTGGCTATCTTATCTCTGATTGCCGGATAACAACAATGCTGCAAACAGTGTTGTTAAGGTGGCATAATTCTAGATAAGATGGTGGTTGCTAGCCAGGCTGACTTAGAACATGTTCTCTTGTTTCATCATTTCAGCCGTACGACGCCCACTGCTGGGCATAGGCCTCCCCCAAGGATCTCCACAACGATCGGTCCTGCGCTGCCCGCATCCAGCGGCTTCCAGCGACCTTGACCAGATCGTCGGTCCACCTTGTAGGGGCCTGCCCACGGAACGTCGTCCGGTTCGCGGTCGCCATTCGAGAACCTTTCCGCCCTAACGGCCATCGGTTCTCCGCGCTAGTGGCCCGCCCACTGCCACTTCAACTGAGCAATCCTTCGAGCGATGTCGGTCGTTTTAGTTCTCCTGTGGATCTCTTGCAAACCGAATGTAATATGTACCCCCACTGGGAATCGAACCCAGGACTACTCGCTTTGAGACCAGTGGCGGGTTCCACCAGACCACAGACGCTGCTAGTTTCCTTGTAGTCTACACCTTTCCGGTTTAAACAGTAAAGTATCACCATCAATTTCAACGAGGACATGCAATGCGAATTTTTATCTGTGTTTTAGTCGTTTCCGTGCCAATAGAGGTCAAATGGTAATTATTTATGCTAGAAGACTTTTCTCACTAACGTCTGATTTATAAAATTTAGATAAATTTACCCATCCATTAAATAATTTCAACTTTCATTAGGAGTCACATGAAGATTATCAAAATTTTACTATTCTTTATATAATTTCGAAAATGCCGAACAGTTTAGTCTCTTAAGAGTTGAAAAAAATTGTCCCGATCTTCTCTTAAAAAAATTAACATCTTTTACAATCCTATGGCTCTATAGTTAAATAAACATTATATAACCGTGATTATAATACGATTGAGCACATTTCTATTCTAACATGAAATGATACTGTCAGCTCTAGAGTGTGCAGATAAATAAAAATACTTATTTCAGTATTTCAAATGTATTAAAATAAGCATCGAATACTTAATATTAGAACAAATGACGTCAGTAATAATAATTTATTCTTCCATTTACTTGTTTTAGCGAACACTTGTGTTAACAATTTTAATATTCGCATTCACAGCGCAAATAATTATTGGCGAATGCTCTTACCACTGATCTCTGACTCAGTGGTTATAACATTAGCCCGGACAGTGAAAGGTGGATTGGTAGACGAGTACATCGGAGCTAGTTGTGAAACGTGTAGATTTTTCCTAATATTTCATTTTCAATTAAATAAATATTCCAAATATTATGTTTCTGCACTAAGATCAAGTTATCTATTCCAGTGGCTTTTTTTTCACCTGTTTAACAAGGATTATTATATAAATAAATTTTGGTACAAACACATCAAATACTAGCTCAAATTAACTTGTATTACCGATACTTAATAACTATACGATTGTAGTAAATATTACGTAATAGTAAATAGCCATACCACGACAAATAGACATGTTCATTCATACAAATAATAGCTAAGTAATAACTTGTCTCACGTGTTCATTGATCTCTTATTTTTTAAATTACAATTTTCATAACAAAATTAATAGTCAGTTTCGAAAAAAGTGTAGGTCGTAATGTTAAAAATATAAAAAAAAATTAAACACACATCTAAAATTTTTATGAATGCTTCAAAGTACCCCTCTTTGTTTGTCATCAATTTGACTGCTTCAAACAGATGTTTAGGGTTCCGTAGCCGAATGGCAAAAAACAGAACCCTTACAAATTCGTCATGTCTGTCTGTTGGTCTGTCTGTCCGGTCGTCCGTCCGTATGTCGCAGCCACTTTATTCCAAAACTGGTACGTAGATGTATTCTGTAAGCCGCTTTACGATATAAAACAAAAATATAAAAAAAAAAATATAAGGAGGGCTCTCCATACATGGAACTGAAATTGAAAAGCTTTCCAAAGTGGTAAAATGTGTGGAAATTTCATAGATAAAGGCATTTTTTTTTTATTATTAGAGTGAGGAGAATGCCTTCTTTAAGCATACCAAATGGTTATGTTGGACTCGGTTAGCATATTATTTGTCTTATTCGGTGCTCGAATCCGCGACCTCTGCACAGAAGGCGATATTCATCCGTACCTCTATGCCAAACAGGTCGTCAGTAGCAATCGTGGAAGGTAACGCAATTTATTTACAGCTCTATTATAATAAAATCGTTATAAATGCTTTTCTTTTAGTACTCTTCTCAATAATTTCCCCGACGGATTTTTAGGTAAACTTTCCAAAAACACGACTTCTCCGAGTTTTTTGTAATCTGTTACTCTTTCTGCTACAAACTCAGCTATATTACTGGCTTCAGTTTCGTATCCTTCTTTTAAAACAATAAATGCTTTCGGTCGTTCACCTGCTTTTTGATCTGGTACACCAACGACACCAGCGTCAAGAACAGCTGGGTGTTCTTTGATAACACTTTCTAATTCTGCAGGTGCGACTTGGTAACCTTTGACCTGAAAAGAGATTAATTTGAAAACAATAAAAATAAAATGTAATTTTAAAATTTTAGTGTATCACCAGTTTCACTTATTCGACGCTTACCTTAATAAGTTCTTTTAGTCTGTCACAAACTGTGAGTGATCCATCTACGTCAATTGTTGCTAAATCACCAGATTTAAACCATCCATCTTCTGTGATACAATTTTTAGTCGCTTCGAGGTTATTTCTATAACCTTTCATGATTTGTGGTCCTCTTATTAAAAGTTCTCCAACCTGAAATAAATATGATAAGAACATTTATTAGAATGTTAATGGTTTTGATAAATTATGGTATATTTAAACACTTACTTCTTTCGGTCCTAAATTAGATCCTTCACCGTTTACTATCCTCAATTCAGTATTTGGTATGGGTACTCCAGCAGACGTATAATTTTGGGATCCAGCTCTCGCTGTTGTTACCAGAGGCGATGTTTCCGTCAAACCATACACTTGAAGTAAATTCATTTTCTGTAGGGGTTTTTTAATTTCATTAGATTTGATGGCATTTATATGGTAATGAAGTAAACTATTTTTTTTTTCAGAATATTTTACCGTAGCTTTTGAGAGGACGTTGTCAATATCAGCTCTTGGTAGCGGCGCTGCACCACAAGTTAGTCTCTTGACAGACTCCAAGTGTTTTGGTTTTACACCAGAGTACGAACCAAGAAACAACACTTAAAAGAAGTTTATATATTATTATTAATGTCGGTACATTATTCGTATATTTATTTTTCATAAGTAAGTACATTATAAATTATTAATAGTTAGTATTGAATTAAACATTTTTATGGAAGTAGTAGCGTACCTAATGGTGGCGCGGCACACAACAAACTGATGTCATGCTTCTCTAGAGTGCTTATAAACGTATCAGGATGAAATTTAGGAACTGACACTATTTTGCAGCCAACAGATAATTTGGGGATCATTACTATTGTAAGGCCATAAATATGGTAAAATGGAAGAACAGCTAAAACAGAATCTTGGTGTATACCTGAAATAAAAAAAAATGTAGGGGATTTTACTTCAATACTTTTATGACTCACATTTGATTGTAAATTAAACGAGGTCAAACATACTGGTAGTGTCATCATAATGTCGAGTTTCCTTCTCGTCTTGTTGTATACAGTTAGATACAATATTTTTATTAGTTAGCTCTACACCTTTAGGTAAGCCTGTGGTTCCACTAGAGTATGGTAACAAAATAACGTTATCGACGTTTGTACTAACTTTTTTAAGAATATCTAAGTTTACATGATTGTCTTCTACCACTTCCTGAAATGATACGGTCCCTGAAGGGAGACCAGTATTAATATCACAACTTATTATAGGTATGTCTTTTTTCAATAATTTAAGTGCTTCTCTTAAAACTGGTACTGTTTCTGGTACTCCAATTAAAATTTTGGGATTTGATAAAATCAGTTGCTTGTGGACTTCATCTGAAAACATTAAGTTTTATTTTTAGTTTAACTGCTTAAATTCTTAAAATTAAAGTTCTATCTAAAAAAGTAATTAATGTTTCAGTTTTCTATAATACTCTATTCAATTTAAAGGTTCAATGGCCGGATAGACCAATGTTCAATAAATCAATCTGATTACGTTGACCTCACGAAGTTACTGTATTATTGTGTGTGTATTATGTCGGTTATCTTTTTTAAGTTTGGTTCTATGATAGGCACTAAATATGTTTGAGATTGCAAGTCACGTTATCAGTGCTGACAAAGTCATGTCAGATGTTGCTATTAAGCAAGCGTTCATTATTTTTATATTAAATCTTCTTCCGTCTTTTTTGGCATTATGAATCAAGCTACAGGACAAACAATAAATAATAACAATAAATATAAAAGAGTCGATAATATTAAAGTGAACTTGATAAAAACAGAAAACCGTAACATAGTCTTTTGACTTCAATATAATGAATCATCAATAAAATGTATGGGAGGTCAAGCTTACTTTACACTTACAAGATGTGTACGTAGGATTCATTGTAGTAACTACAGCACCAGCTTCAATAGCTCCTAGGGTAACTGGTGCATATTCAGGTACATTATACATCATAACACAAACCACATCCCCATAGTCGATTTGAAACTTAGTTCTTAGTTGGGCTCCAAAACTTTTGGAGTATTTATAGAGTTGATGGAAAGTCATCGACCGATTTGTTACACCGCACACCTGAAAAAATACCAGAACCTGTTTTCATTTAGGTACAATACAAATTTTCCGTTCTTTAAATAGTTTGTTACATTTTTATATATTTCTTTTGATTTCTTTTATAACGCACAGCGCGCTCGGCTAGCGATCATTGATAACGAACTTTCGCAATGGTCGGTCACGGGATGGGTGACCAAAATTACTATCTTACGCTTTACCGTGCTTCGGAAGGCAAGCAAGCCGTTGGTATCAGCTGCATTTGCAGTCGTTAATGCCCACCAAGCTGCATTGGGCCGGCGTGGTGGGTCATGGCCCTTTCAACTCATTAATTCCTAATGAAGCCCTGTACCCCAGCAGTGGGGCCACTAAATAGCTGGTGATAATGATGATAATGAAGCTTAATCAACTTTTTAATTTATAATCGAGAGTGTTTACTAAATGTGGAAGAAAACGGGGAACTAAAGAGTTGATTGATGCCTGATAGAGATGAATTGAAGAAGAAGACATACTGCGCCGACCTCAAATAAATGGCATAAGCGCAGGAGTATGAGGACTGTTTACTGAATGATGACATTCAACTGCGCAACTATATAGGCTTACTATGATGATTTACCATGATACATCATACTTTAATATAGGGCAAGAGACCCCTTTGTGGCCACTTTATGGATTTTTCACTTTAAAGCACTAAGTGCTAAATGGTCTTAGGTATTTAAGACAAAAATTATATCTTTAATTACAGAGAACTTATCTACCTTTACAGGTAGGTATATCTTTCAAATTTAAAAAGATAAAATAGTTTTTTGTATATAACACAAAATGTGCGAAAGGTGCCAAATGACCCTGTCTTGGGTCTGCCCTTCTTACCACTTTTTGTCACTTTACTGAAATAAATGAACTAATGAGACTGGCATGGCAGGATGAACGGTACGCGGCAATATTTAAATTGGTTACAATACCTACTTACCATTGCTATTTTATCCGGCCACTTGTCTAAGTTTTCCCATATATGCTCAGTTATAATTCGGTTCGGTATATCGACATCTTTGAATGGAGACCTCACAATGTTATCCTTTGTCCAAACACTTTGCTTCAGGCACAGGTTTAGCTTGTATATCCTAGGTACCAAAAGTCTTTTGATATTTTTGCTTATCACTTTAGCTGACGCCATTAGAACTGAAAGATAATGTTTGTTTTACTCAGTAGGTAATTCAATAAACGCAAAATAAAGTAACACGTTTGTACTCTTACAAATCCATAACGAGACTTTGCAATAATGAAATGATAACACAGTTAAAAAATATATCTATCATTACAGATAAGTGGGTAAGTATACGCTACATTTTTGTATCATGTATTTTCAATGTCACGATTGTTGAATGACAAAGATATATTCGTAAAGTACCAAAACAATACGGCGGAAAAATGTTTTGTTCTGTATTTTTCCTGTACTTTGGCCATTACCCTAATGGCCTTTTGACAGATCTCTCAAAACTGTACTTTAGTTGATCCAACCATTCCATTATTTGCTCCACCGAGCAAATCTATTTTAAACAAACTGCTGGTAAGTACCTACCTGTATTATATACCACTGCTATTAGTATATTTATCACTAGCTTTCCGCCCGCGGCTTCGCCCGCGTGGACTACACCACGCTATCCCGCGGGGAATTTGATATTTTTCCGGGATAAAAAGTAGCCTATGTTCCTCTCCAGGCTATAAAGTATCTGTGTCCCAAATTTCAGCCAAATCCGTTCAGCCGTTTTGACGTGATTGAGTAACAAACATCCAAACATCTAAACATCCAGACATCTAAACTTTCACATTTATAATATTAGTAGGATGAGCGAATTAATAATTCAATAGTTTTTTTGGCTAGCATATTAAGGTAACTATAAAAAAATCTTACTTATATATAATTTATATAGGCTTTTTTCACAAAACCAGTTTCTCAGGAATTGAAGATTCCGGGAGTAGTGCGCTTCCACCTTCAGCCTTATCACCACTTAACATCAGGTGTGATGAAGGCTAATTGCTACCCCATTGAGGATAAAAAAACCTTCCCCAAACCTTGAAAAAACGATTATTATATTCAAATTCAAATAAAAAATCGATGGGATCTAAAATACTTCTGTGAGTTTTTTAACGTTTATATATGAAACGGATATAAAATCTAAATTCACTACAATATATTTTACAAAAAAGCGACGACGAATCCACTTCGATTACTTATTAAAAATAATAAAACTTCAATGGTCTAATTATAAATATGACTAGGTAAACAACACAAAATAATAAGTTCCGTTCACGACTAGAACACAAACTAAAAGGCTTCTTTATAATTTATTAAATATTCAAATACTCAAACCAAAATAATCCAGCCAAAATTGCAATCTAAAGTTTGTGTACACAGAAAAACTAACTAAATTATCCTTTTGTGCTATTGCTTAAATTGTAGTAAAAGATCTTTTACCTTTCAAATATAGTAAATCCGTTTCTCAAGTAACCGCACCACAATTTGGAGGCACGACTGCTTCGAAGCCAATAATAAATAAATGCCGCGCAAGTTGTGTGATCGGTCACAAAGTAAGTATCTTATCTCGCAACCACACGATTGTATAGTCGATAATGTAAGTACAAACAAATAAATTGGCCTAAATCGTTATTAAATTATGTAATACTCATCGTGTTTATAATTAATGATGTTATCTTTGAAGTTTATTAATTATATTATACATTTATATTCAAATATTTTACGTCGACGAATTTTATAAAGACGAACTTATGACATAATAATATTACTAAATTATTAACTTATTATTAAATAATACTTATAAAATATGTTATCATATAGGATAGATTACGATATATTTTAATATCATTTTAGATAAGAGATTATTTTACTGATGTAAGATTAGGTTATTAATATGCTAACCGACAAATATTTATTATTTAAGTATAAAAGATATTGTCCTCGCCGACCATTCCAACAAAGTAACTAACTGACAAGACGAATTTTAATTCGTTGGAATAAATTATTTTTTTCTATCGATTTGTGAATGTGTCACTATCATTACTCACTTGCTGGCATTTGACATTGAAAAGCAGTTATATCATATAATGCCTACCAGTCTTCAATCAACTAACCAAATTCATACAGGTTGGTTTCAAGTTAGTATATTTGTTTCTGCATTTGAAAATAGCTTAAATAACCTTAAATAACATTAAATGCAAATTTTCATAAAATAAAATGCATCACCATTATCAATTTTAACCGTAAGATTTGTGTAAACGCATTCCCTTTACTATAAAAAAATCGGCCAAGTGCGAGTTGGTCTTGCTCATGAAGGTTTACGTACCCTCTTATTATACCGATTACATACCATACCTACCTAGCCAAAATACCAATACCATTTCGCTTGGAAAAATTACTTTGTTTTTCATAGTGTTTGTATGAAAGACAAAATTATATTTGCGATTTATGAAAATGTCTTATATCTCAAATACTACTACATATATCTAGTTCAAAATAATTTTCGTTAATAAGTGTTTATTGAAGTCTACAACATTATATCTATTTTAGATTTTTCACTTTCTTACTTTAAAAGGTAGAGGTACATACACACACACACACCCACACACACACACACACACACCTTTTACCACTTTGGAAGTGTCAATGTTTCAAAATATTGACTATGAGAAAAAATGCTTTAAGAAACCTCTGTCAATTTAAAAGACCTATTTATAATACACCCCACACTGAAACTGTTTGATGAAAAAAAAAACTTTTTTCGGTTCCACGTAGGTTCCACCTTATTTTTTTTTTTTATTTTCGTATGAAAACCGTAAAGCGGTTTACAAGATACATTTACCTACCAAGTTTCGACTTTCAAATCTTAAAAGTTTTGGAATAAAGTGGCTGTGATACGCACGGACGAACGGACGGACAAACAGACGGATAAACAGACATGACGAGTCTATTAAGCGTTACGTTGTTTTGCCATTCGGCTACGAAACCTTAAAAATGGAAGATTTGCGCAAGCACAACTTTCTAAATAATATAAATAACGATTGGTTGAGTTATTTAGGGTTTATTAAGACAGAGTTAGGGGCTTCGACCAAAAATATAACACCTAGTTTCTTAGGGGTTATCAACTTAATTAACTATTTATATTAAGTATGTATTTACAAACAAAAAGTATTTAAGTATATATATTTATCCGTACATTACAGTTTCTTAATGAAATTAACATGGGCTTAGATAATTGGTGTGAATGTAAGAAGTTATTTATTTATTTATAATTTAAATTAAATAATTTTATTTATTCACAATGCAAACGTAAGTTTGAAGAATTAAATTAAACCTTAAAAAACATAGCTTACAAATTGGCATAAAAATTCCCGTTCGAAAATCTACTTGTCTTTTTATCATAATTAGTTTTTCCTATAAGACAGTGATTTCCTATTGGTGTTGTTGAAAAGATTACCTAAGAAGTCTTTCGCCGTAATAAAATTACCTAAGAGGTCAAACAAATCAGTATTTCGTATCGTCATTGTCTTAATTAGTTTTGAATACCATTCAGAAATTCAAATGTTGTTCAAAGAACTTTTGCAGGCTAATTAATTAAATCCAGGCTTTTATTGAAAGCATTGGTAGTCTCTTTAATACTTTTTAGCTGCGTGCGCTGTCTTTTGTAGATTGTTTTCTATTAACTTACTGCGACGATGTCCGTGTAGTTGGGTTATTTTTACATCACTAACTATAAAGTTATAGGAACATAATTTATAAAGGCACATCAGATTTTTTCTCAACTGAATCAAATAAATTTTTATTGTTGAAAATGAAATATTAGAAAAAAATATCAATAATAAAAATTGCATTGTAAATGCAAAAAAGTAATAAAGTAGTAAAGTAATTTCAAATAAATTTATTCTTCCATAAAAAACATACACACTCTATTAAACGATCGACGACGTAAGGTTGCTATTCTGGGCAAATTGTAAACTTTCATCATTATCAGCCTATTAACGTCCACTGTTGGACATGGGCCTCTCCAAGAGGACGCCATCGATCACGATCAGTGGCTGCTCTCATCCAGCTCTTGCCAGGTCTCACCCTGCAAAGGTTGTCGCTCCACCTAGTCTGAGGGCGTCCTATACTACGTTTGCTAATACGCGGTCTCTAGTCTAGAACTCGTTTACCCCAGCGGTTATCGGTTCTGCGGCTTATATGGCCAGCCCACTGGCACTTCAGTTTGCTAATCTGGTGGGCTATGTCGGCAACTTTGGTTGTCTGACGGATTGCCAACCATTCAGTCAGATTGCATTGCCCTTTTCATAGCTCGCTAAGCGAAGCTCCGTGAGTGTCCACGCTGTAGTGTGTATAATTAATTAACAATTCATAATTACAACAAAAATGAAGAAAGCCGTAAGAGACTTTAAGGAGGTAGAGAGTGGCTGTAGGTAGAACTATGTAGTATTTATAGACATGGATTACCTACATATTATGTTAGAATGTACGAAGAAAATATAGTATACATGAGTTTGTCCCAGCACAGGCCACAGAGTGAACTGTCCTTAAGCCATTCTTAATTACTTCCTTGTCAAATTAAAAAATAAGTTCAGCTCGAAAGTTAATAAGGATCTCATAACTTCAGTGCCCATTTAAAACCAGCTCTGATTAGGAATAATTACGCATAATGGTGACATTTGAAATTCAAATGTGCCCGCAGTTTTCCGAACAGCCCGAACGTACTTTTCCAATTCACTATTGCAACTAATTAAAACTTTAGTTAAATCCGAGATTCCCATTTCCCATTATACTTTCAGAAATGGCGACGGGTTAACCTAGAATTGTTGGAAGGGAAATCTGTTTGGGAACAATCACACTGACAAGTCAAGTCAAGTCAATAAATTTTTATTCATATAGATTAAATAAAATTAATGCTTATGAATCGTCCAACATTTTTTTACCTACCACCTGTTATGGACATCTTTTAACTGACAAGACCTTACCTACCATATTGTTAGAATAATTAGCTTCTAGGGTGAGTGCATCATCATTATTAAAAATTTGGTTTAATATCTCCACTACAAGAGCATAGACCTTTAATATGGATTATTGATGTTATTGATGCATAATAAAAGTCCAATTTGGGTTTATCATCATCACCCATTAAAAGTCCCCACTGCGGGGGCAGAGGCCTTCCTTATGGATGGATATGAGCCATGCATGACCCACCACGTGGGCCAACAATGCGGATTGGTGGGTGTTATCGATTGCAAACGCAGCCGGGACCAACGGCTTAACGTGCCTTCTGAAGCACGGAGGAGCACAGGATGCTAAATTTTTGGTGAACCATCACGTGACCGACCATTGCGAAAGTTGCTTAACACCAACGATTGCATAACGGGGGCGCTAAGACAGTGCCACGGGCTCCTAAATCACTTATCGTGCCTGCCTCGTGTAAAAAGTAGCTCATGGTGCCTTCCAGAGACAGGTTGACTAGATGACAGTCAACCTGTAGATACCTACTGTTGATGCAAAACTGATAAAGAGGTCTTCAAAATCCTGCAGCAGTAGAATCATCCTGAATTCTGAATCATCAGCTGTTTAGGTGCAATGTTTGGTACCTATACATTCTATCAAAAATATGCTGCTCATTCTAGAGGACTTATATTTCCTCGCAAACACCCGCTACTCCATCCTCTGATTGGACCATTTTAACCATTGCGGCACTCAACTCTTCAACTCGATAAAAAAAATCATTATTGATTACCTTTTTAAGTATTTTCCTTCTTTTGGGTTTTTACCATACCTATGACGAAGATTTTCCAAAATTACAAAACATCTATTGAAAAGTGATTTTAATTCTGTACAAATAATCTAGATTGTTTATAAAATTACAAGTAAATAATATAACATTAATGCAAAATGAAAGTTTTTCTTTATTTGATTACTTGTTTCATTATTGCAAATGAAGTACTTATTAGAAAAAAATTGACCCGTCCCACAACTAGCTCGACTAGTTTCGATGAGACTCGACCTTTCGCTAACCTTTTGAGACATTATTCTAACACTTACTTCATTTGCAAAAAAAAAAAATGTATTATGAATGCAAAAAAGTAAAAATAAAAATAATTTGTTTCATTTCAAAAAGCACTTTATTTTATTTCACCCAAACCTAAACACGGTGTAAATGAGCACTAACTTTTAACTGAGGAGGTTGAAAACAGTGAGATTTAAATGGTTTCCTCTTCGTCGAGGCAATCTCATAATGTGCTTATTTTCGTACGTTGATGTTCTCACAATGAATTTGGTGGCTTCCGCGCTTGCTACTTTAATGAATTAAATTCAACTTTTGTCCATGGAAATGTAATTGAAACCCGTACTAAGGAAAGGGTATAATGGCTGCGTGTGGATGTTCAGACAAAAATAGAATTGAATTTTCATCATCAGCCATTTCAAAGCGCAGCGGGCTAATCGCCGTAATTCTATGCAGCGCGTCTTCCTCGCGTTTGGGTCTTGTTGACGTTTGACTTCGTATTGCCGTAATGACATAACGACGCACAAGTCACGCAAACCTATAGACCTACAATCCTGTCTGATTTAGTGACATCCGTGACAGAGGAACCACTTGCATTACGAAATTAGCTGTTTAAATAGACTGTCGTATGAAAACTGTTTTAGTTCCAAAGATTATCACCGGAACAGAAAACGTTTTTGCACGTCAACTGCACGTAAATTTGACTAATGCGTCATAGAATTACCGCGATCGGGGCCCAGAGTACATTACCAGCTGCCAGCAGCTTGCGAGCGAGTTAACGCGGGCTATGCAACGTTTCACTTCTTGTCATACTCTGGTTCACTGGTTCACACCATAAGCTATATCGCTCGCCTCTCTCTTTCTCTCTCTCAATATGAAAAGAGGTGAATGAAAGGTTTTTTTTTTCTACAACGGGGTAGCACTTAGGTTTCATCACACGTGGTGGTAAGGCTGAAGGTGGTAGCGGAACTCCCGGAATCCTCAATCATTGAGGAACTGGCTATCTTGTTTCGGTTCACTGCTTCACACCACAAGCTATATCACTCGTCTCGATACTCGCCACACACGGTTGAAACCCGCTGCCGCCGCTAGTGGTCACTTGTTTCTTCTTTTATTTGGTCAACCGCTGCCGCCGCTAGTGGTCACTTGTTTCTTCTTTTATTTGGTCAACCGCTGCCGCCGCTAGTGGTCACTTGTTTCTTCTTTTATTTGGTCACCCGCTGCCGAAGCTAGTCGTCACTTGTTTCTTCTTGGTCACCCATCTCATTGTTGTTTATTAACCACAACCAAATCGGCACCTTGTCAAGTATGGACTAACTAGTAGTTTACTAATTTTGCTAACTAATAACAAATGCTACTATCATTAATCTATAAGTATAGTACCAATAATGGCTTTATTTGCAGACAAAAGAAATACAGAAAGAAATGATCACAGAAGAGTATACAAAAGGTGGCCTTTTAAACACGAAAGTTTGGATTTTTTGTTACTTTGTTTGTTTTATTAATGGATAAACTACTGAACAGATTTTTTTATATTCCTTCACCATTTAAAAGCTACATTCTTCCTGAGTGACATAGTTTATATGTATCCTGATATTCCCACGGGAACGCATACTACGTGGGTAATTTGCAAACAAACCCAAATCACTATTTGCTCAATTTGAGTTTTGTTTTTTAATTTATATTTCTTACTTGTGCAATGAACTTGAGTTGCTGTAGATAATCCAAGGATATTTTATTTCTTGTCCAAAATGTGTTTCTAAAGTCTGAAATATCATGCCAATGGCAGTTAGTAGAATATACTCTTTCGTCGATCAACTTGAACTGCAGCTTGCGAAGTTTAACTATGTTATTCTGATGCTTTAGTTCAGCATCCAATAATGGTATACAGTTAAGAATAAATGGTTTTCATATACCTAATAAGAACTTAAAATCGGTTTACTTTGCAATGAGTGGGTCGATTAAAGTCATCACTACCGGGTGCTCTCAGTAACCTTAGGAGTTAAGTTTTTGATAGGTGTAGGTTATGTATGCATGCTTGTGCGTGAGATATTAATATTGGACACATTTATTTTAACCGCATATGTGGCCTATCACTCCACCCCACGTGCTGAGGAGGCAACCTGGGGGTTTTAGTGGGTTCAAGCCACCTCTTCTACCCGGGCGGAGATCTTTAAATCATCTCCTGTAGATTACAACCAGGAATAGGCACTGTACAGTACCTACACGAAGGTGTTTCCCACAAGACAAAAAAATAGACCCAGAGGTCCCGGGTTCGATTCTCAGTGGGGTATGATATTGTATTCGATTTGGTTGGTAGTAGTACTTATTCTTAGTCATCCTGGCTTACTACTACCACCTTATCTAAGTCTGAAGTCATAACAATTATATTTTCAGTATTATTGTGTTCCGACAGTAAGAGATAAGAAAGCGAGTTCCTCAGTGATTGAGGATTCCGGGAGTAGTGCAATTCCGCCTCATCATCACTTAATATCAGGAGTGATGAAGGCTAAGTACGCCATTGTAGATAAAAAATACCCATCACATACATTGTTCCAATCCCAAATGAAGGAATTTAATAACCACACCTAGATACGATAAAATATATCGATGGGTATATAATAGGTCTTTACCTATGAAATTGCCGTTTTGTATGGAGATTTCTGTCATTATTTTTTTTCCATACTAACGTTTTTGTTATTATTTAACGACTAATATTATGTAAATTTACAAAATTTTACACACGTATTTATGGACATTTTAACTACTAAATGACACATTCGTTAAGAGAAAAAAATTTTTTTTCACTAAGTTACAACTAATAAAGTACGAAATTCTGGAAACAAAAATAGTCGTAACTTTCGGAATAAGTTTTTTCTATGTAAATAATCAAATATCGTGGTTATTAAATTATCAAAAGTTGCTCGATACGGTCTTAATGTAACGCAATATTAAAGAAATTATATATTTCTAATATTATAAAAGTTGTTAAGTTATATGTACAAAAGAAAAAAACGGCAATTTCATATGTAAAGACCTATTATATTTTTTAATTACCAATAAATATTACCAAAATCTCATCTTTGAGCAAAAGTGAAAGCGCATCGTTGATTTCTAACTGTTGATTTTTTAAGCTGTCTGAACTACCTTAGCATAAAAATTCTATTCCTTTTTTGCGTTTACAAAAATGCTATTTTTCTTTTACAATTATAGATTGAAATACTAAAAAAATGCTGACAAGAAATGATGATGGTGATGACTAAAAAACATTTACCCGTTTCGTAATTCACCGGAGCCAATTGAGAGACGGGCCGATATTTTTCTACTATTTAATATGATTGTCAAATAATCATCATCATCATCATCAGCCATTTAATGTCCCCACTGCTGGGGCACTGGCCTTCCTTATGGATGAATAAGGAGAATGAGCCATGACCCACCACGCGGGCTCAGTGCGGATTGGTGGGTGTTAACGACTGCAAGTGCAGCCGGGACCAACGGCTTAACGTGCCTTCCGAAGCACGGAGGAGCTCGAGATGAAAAGTTTTTGGTAACCCATCCCATGACCGACCATTGCGAACGTTGCTTAACCTCAACGATCGCAGGCCGAGCGCGCTATCCACTGCGCCACGGGCTCCTCAAAAAAAAAATTATAATAAATGTCAAATAATAAGATTGTGCAAATCTTGTTGAAAACCACGTTGAGGTACCAATGTTAATTTTAGAGGAAAGTGGTCGAATCTTAAGAGATATAGGAATCAGAGTTTTCAGTTTCAGGATTTCCATACAATTTTATGCAAATATTGCGGATTTTTTAAACATATCCTTATATCTTTTAGAGGGTTTTCTACGAACTTCTCACTATACTCGACACAGCTCCGATAACAGCAAGTGTAGGTATCTATTAAACCTCACTCGAATGATTTCGATTATAACTTCTCCAGTACACTACATTTAACAATCGGCAGTCGACGACTTTGAGCAGCGCATCCCATAATGTCTCAAAATGGATTTAAAATGGGCTTGACGGTCTCTACAGTACTGTTTGAGGGTGTATAATCAGCCGACAGAAACAGGAAAATAATCAATAATGAATATCTACAATGATGTTGTACATAAATACTCATTGTAAAGGCTCACCCTTTTAAATTTTCGTATGTTAAATTCATTGAAATAACATGTCAAATTCATTGAAATAACATGTCAAATTCATTGAAATAACGTAATGTACCCATAATGTAATCAGCCGCTAGAAATGGGAATATATTCAGTATGTACAACATTACTGTAACGGTTTACCACTTTATATTTTTGTTTGTTATATTCATTGAAATAAGGTATACTTTTTAAAGAATTACTATGTGTTATGTGATCTTTTTAATGTCACTAAAGATGTGTATTACTGTTTTTGGTCCTCTTGATAATTTGGAACTATCAAATCTATATTTTAGTATATTTACGTCGGACACAATTTTATATTCATATCCAGAAATATCTTGGGATTGCTATAGTTATCTTTTAGATTTTCTGAGAAAATAAACAAAATGGAAATGACTTAATATTGGTTAGTAAAATTAGTTCACAGGTGCATTTGTGTATAACATTTTCATGAAACATCTCCACAATAAAACAAAGCATTCTTTACGTTAGTCGCCGAAATAATCATAACTAACGGTTCTCATAGTAGGCACAAAGACACGTGCAGGTAGCCTCTAATTAACTGTAAGTGGCATTGTCGCAAAATACCAAAAGTTTGCGAGTGTTTGGCGACGGTTACCACATGGCGGAAGGTGGATTAAGGTATACGTAGAGATATAGAAACTAGAAGACCTAATTGTAGTTTTATGATTATTATTTTGTTTTTGGTTGATTAGGGTTAATGCAACTCCCGAAGGAGCTGTGGTCATTGCGACATAAAAGTTCTATAGTGACTCGTAGTCCTAGTTTAAAGTAGGTCACTCTATTAGCCTAGGTAGAGGCTCCCATGAAGTCCAGAATACTTTTTAGCTTTAAAAGTTTTGATGTCATCCAGCCGGTTATGTGTCAAGCTATCTAGCTTTATTTTATCTAGGATACTGCATTTGTGTTGTTTTATGATATTTCAAAAATATTTTTGGCCTCATCTTAAAAATCATTAATTTTCCAACGAATGCATTTTATGATGTAGATTGTACTTGTGCTTTATTGAAATAAAAGTATTGATACGATTGCATGTTTGAAAGTTTACTTATACTTATATAAAATTACACCGTAGTTCTATGTAGTTTACATATTATTGCTCGTGACTTTACACTACCTACCAGATTAATTAAATTATTATTATTATAATTTTGTCACAACTGTTACCCCAAACTTAATCACACTTTATCTCATCCAGGTTTAATTTCTTTGTAATATCATTAGCGGCAACTCGCAAGACGAGGCACTTTGCTTAAACCAAATTACTGGTACCAGTAAAAGGGTTCATCTATTTTTATTGTGCCACCCTCTTACAGAAACAGGAAATCTGCAAGTGAGGTGAATTCGGAATAAGGGTGCGGCAACGATATACTAGAACTATACCGTTTTACCCCGATTGTCCTTGCGCTCTTAACATATGTTTCGTAATCTGTGTACGGGTTACGCTTTTGAGATCTTGCCCACAACTTGTGGGTATAACTTACGTTAGTAACTATTTAGTAATCTGTGGTATAAGTCCAAAATTCCGTCCACCACGTATCAACGTCTCACTTTAGTGCAACTTGCAAATGACAATGCAAAGCTGCGCTGAGAGGAATTCGTTGAATACCTTTTTTGTGTGATATTTAGGTTAATATAAAAATCCACTTGGTCCATAAGTTGGTATTTAGCTACTATCATTTTACCTTTTGATTTCATACTCGTAACAACGATGTTTTCAGCATGGTTGTGCTCTGACAGTTAGAAAAAAGATAGCCAGTTTCTCAATGGTTAAGGATTCCAGGAGTAGTGTGCTTCCATCTTCCTTCCACCTAACCAAAATTGGATCCGTGAATCTTATCGCCCTGCAATAAATAAAGTCCTAACTTTTGTCGTTTGATGTTATCTTAAAACAATTCCAATGCAGTTTTTTTCAAGAGTTCTGAAGGGACTGGTCAGTACCACTGCGCAGTCAAGCCCACCAAGTAATCTATGTACCCAGATTGTTTGGTAATGTGTAAAGGGGCCTGAGCCAGACACAATTCTTGGAAAAGTCTAAAAACCACTGGCCGTTAAATACCAGACATATCAGAGTTCATCGACATTTGGCACAGTATTGGCATCACACAAGTTGTTGTGTGATGCCAATACTGTGCCAAATGTCATGTCACATTTTATGGTTATTTTTGTTTATTTTGATTTTTTGTACTTATTTGGTTTTGTTGTGTGTTGCTAAATAAATAATTTCTTTATTCTTTATATTTTTTAAACTATTGGGAATCGATTCTGCTAATCCATACTTATATTACTTTGGCCAGAACTAGGTACTTACCTATTCCTGTAATAACAGCTCAATTTAAAATTTCATTTTACCTAAATCCAAAAATAACGCATCTACTTGAAGAAACTGGAAAATTCCACGAAATTTCTATTTCAAGCATGGTAACACAGTCATGATATCCTCTGCCAAAACTCAAAAGTTCTGAAGTACTTACATAAATATCACAGTGCTTCAACAGTTAAAGTTTTCAAATCGGCGAAAATATGCAACTGCGGCAGACTATTTCTGGCAAAGTTTGATACAGAGCCCTCGTATTTCAAGTATTGCGTGAGCACAAAGTAGCATTAGTAATATATCAAAAATTGGACTCAATTTGATTGGTGGTACTGCGTATATAAAGTCCTGTAATATATCGATAAAAAATGTGGTGCATTTTCCGCTGTGCTTATTCGACAATAAAAAAAAACAGTTGAGTTGAGAACCTCCTAATTTTTTAAGTCGTATAAAATGGAAAAGGTACTTAATAAAATAACAATATTGACATTTAATAAATATTAAATCAGACTATTTCTTGCGAAGTTGCAGTAGCAACGTATAGTAGAATGTAGCAGGGTCCTCGTATTTCAAATATTGCGAGAGCAGAAATAGGCTCTAGAAATATATCAAAACTTCGTACCTATACATTAACTAAATTAACTTTTTGGACTCAGTTTGTTTGAAGGTCTGTATATCACAATCTTGTCTTAGGCTGCCATAAGACGGACTGCACGACAGCAATCGCACTATTATGGGATCCCTCGCAGAAATTGTTTTAAAAAAGGAATTAAAACTTTACTGGAAAAGACTTTATTTACCGCGATTAAAATTGGGACCCTTAGGCAGCCGCACCCGATTGTGGTTGAGAAGAGACTGACTCGCGGCCAGCTTGGCTCAGGCACGACAGAGATCTGCTTGGTCAGCAGTTCCCTTGGTAAGCACTTTGGGTTACAATGTTAGGGTATAACAGCACGATATTCAACTGCGTACAGTTTTACCACAGAATAGATATAAGTTGGTTTTACGTTCGGTCAACTTCAAACGGTCGGTCGGTTGCAGTCGTGTGGAGTCGATATTAACTACAATACATTCTGTCCATCACGCCTGTATGCAGTTAATATCGATTCCACACAATTGCAGCAGACCGCGTTAAGTTGATATACGGATGATGTTTTTGTTTTTATTCACGACGGGTTAGCACTAAGTCTTCATCACACCTTATGTTAAGTGGTGATAAGGCTGAAGGTGGATGCAAGCTACTCCCGGAATCCTCAATCACTGAGGAACTGCCTATCTTATCTCTAACTGCCGGAATACAATTATGCTGAAAACATCATTGTTATGGTGTCAGACTTAGATGAGATGGTGGTAGCTAGCCAGGCGGAATTAGATCAATCCCTACCACCAACCAAACCGAATACAATATTATGTAACCCCACTGGGAATCGAAACTAAGACCTCTGGGTCGGATACCAGTAGTGTGTACCACTAGACCACAGCGGCGGTTAAATCGAAGTCGAATATAAAACTGCATGCAGTTGAATTAGCGACTGCGCGCGGTTGCTGATGCGGCTTCGCGCGTTTGCTGTGGTGCAGTCCGTCTGTTGTCAGCCTTAATTCTGTTATCACAACAGCAGCATAACATTATAGGGTCTCGACTACTTCCTATATAATGTCTGAAATATAAGTCAACATCGCTCAAGTCACATAATATATACCAGTATTCCATCTTCATATAAAATTGGGTGATCTGGAAGGATCTGGGTATGCGCTACATACTGAATTTCATACTGAATATCTTTCAAATCTTTCGATCGAAGAGATGACTCATAACTCGCTTTTTGACCTTTTATTATGAAGAATTACTTGAAAAACTGCTACGCTAATATGTATAACCATTTTTAACAGTATTCCATGGGAAATAAAATGTTTGCCAGTAAGAACATTTAAAAGAGTAAGTACTACGTCAGTGGCCGGTGGAGGAATTTCTGAAACGTAAATAACAATGACACGGCTAACTTAATGACAAAATTGAAATTATATTATGGTAGATGTATAGATCCAATTTGACAAATTATTAAATTATGTGTAAAACTTGGTTGTACTAGGATAGGATATAAACATTTGCATGTTGTGGGCTTACGGCTAAATAGGTATTTAAGTGACTTTTATTAACAGAGTTGGTCATATTAAATAAAAGTCACTAAAAGTAAATAAAGTATCTTTGCATTAAATGGGGTACACCCTATTTTATGCAAATAGCCCTATCGTTGATTTTATATTACCTACTAGTGGCGCCTCCATCACCGAGTCAGAAATAATTGTTTTCGAATCATTGGTAAGTGTAAACCGTCATTGATTACAAGAAAACAAATGGTCGTTAATATGAAAACCCGACATAAATTAATTATTCTTTGAAATTAACACAGACACGAAGAGAAAACTTTAAACAGAAGAAGACCTATAAAATTTACTAATTAGAATAAGCCGCTTACTATTTCATCGTATCATAGTAGCAGTGCTTTTCAAAAGTAATTAAATACCCGTTTAATTACTGTCGTTTGGCCAATACATCGTACATTGACACTTTTGAAAGAACAAGTCTAAAAAGTTCTTTTAAGGGTGTCAATGTAAGATGCATTGGCTAATGTTTAACCGAGAATGTGCAGCCATCTTAAGCCTTACAAATGAGTAGTCCACTTACAAACACCGCTATGTCATTTTTGTACCAAAACATGTTGGCGCATAAATTCAAAAGTACTTATAAAAAATAAAACCGCCTTCAAAAAAACCACATCAAAAAAGTAAGAAATAATTCCTCACCAAATAAATAACGTAAGTACTTTGAAATCGGGCGTGAAACATGTAATTTTTTTTGTTTGTTTTTGTTAAAACCCGCGCGACTTCAAAGTACTTACGTTATTTATTTGATGAGGAATTATTTCTTACTTTTTTGATGTGGTTTTTTTGAAGGCGGTTTTATTTTTTATAAAAATAATTTTTATTTCACTCTTTTTAGTGCATCGTGCAGGCAATTTACGTGTTTTCTGGTAAATAGGTATGTGATCAAACTGAATACCTCCTTTTTTGAAGTCGGTTAAAATACCTTGAGGTATCCCCTTTTTAACGAAACAAGAATCATCTAAATCGGTTTATAAACAAAGGAGTTATGCCTAAAGATACGTATTGAATTCACATAAAGTGGTAACGAAAACGACAGTATTTTCAAGATTTCCTGAAAACTACTGAACCGATTTCAAAATTTCAAAAAACGGGACCAACTTGGAAACCAACCTGATGTAATAACGTTTGAACCATTTCAATCGGTTCAGCCGTCTTCGAGTAATCGGTGGACAAACACAAAAAAAAAACTTACATACAGACGAATAGAGAACCTCCTCCTTTCTTGATTTAGAAGTCGGTTAAAAAAGCATACCCTATTTAAAACATTTTGTTTCAAAACTGGTTAGATTTCGTACAAATCCACATCAAAAACTCATTCCATTTGCAAAACAGGCTACTTAGCAGCTTGCAACTGCAAACATCCCCGGTTTAGATTACCTACTGCAAAACGCGTCATGTCAACTTTTGAGATTTGCAAATACCGCCATATTTGTTCTGTAGTTTTTCAAACCGCCAGAAAGTTTTGTACATTGTGCACAAAGTGGATTGTATTTTATAAAAAATAAGTGTCTTTTTATTAATTACGATGGGAGATATTAGTGAGAATCACGTAATTTTTTTTCTCCACAGTTGTGGAGATCCTTCAGGGAGGCCTATTCCCAGCAGTGGGCGTCGTTCGGCTGACATGATGATGATGATGATGAAGTTATTTTAACATAAATAGATCCTAGATCATATAGGTACTTCCATTTTTCCACTATCGGTCCCAGTGGAGTCCATCCTTAAATAATTCCTGCAACAGGTTCTTAAATCGTATAACGACCGGTGTACAATAGCCACACGGATCGTATAGCCTTGCTACGGTATGTTTAGTCGATAGGATACTGTACCCCAAATCGGCTCCCATTGTATTCCCAATACCTTTATGAAGGTTTTAGGGTCATTTGCGGCGAATTCCCGTGCTTGCTCACAATGATCATCCGGTAGATCATTCAGTAACATTCGTAGACCGCTTCCGTAATTCGTACCCTGCGCTGAGCATGAGCTTGATGAGTTCTGCCTTCAGAACTTCTGCTTCTTCCATGAAGTCTGCTGCAGTTTAAATATCATCGACAAACACGCCGTCTCGTACGATATCAGCTGTCTTAGAGTCAGGGTGTGGCCGCTTCCATTGCGCCGCCAGCTCCAGCAGCGTTCGTATTGCTAAATACGGACTGTCCATAGGTATTCAACTCATAAAGCTTAAGTTCCTGCGTCGGGTCACTCATCCAGAGTATCAGCTGGTACCGCCTATCCTTAGGGTGTATCCAGGTCATCCGGAACATCTGCTTTACGTCCGTGGTGAATGCTACTTGATGTCCCCTAGAATTCATCAAGATTTTTCTGATGTTTGAACCTCTTAGTAAGAGCTACTGGAGGTAATTCTACTGGTGAAAATTCAGAAACTGATGACGAAAATATCATTATAGAAGATATAGGTGACCTAGGAATAAAAATATACACATTTATTTACATAGGTTTTATAAGTTTCTGTTTCGAGTTGAGCGATGCAGGATGTAGGTTGATTGTTACTGCAAAACCAGTTATGTTTACAGTTAACTGCTACAAAACTAGCTATTTTGTCATTTCACCTGCAGAAGTGGTTATTATATTGATTTTATAATTTACTAAAAAGTTAACAAACATTACAGGATTGTGAGGTTTTTTACATCAATTTAATGTCAAAGAGGGTTACCATAAACTATATTTTACAGAATAACCCAATTAAGTGACCCATAGACACGCCTAAGCGTTTTACGCTCTTTTCTATAATTTACGGTCTGGCTAAGCAGAGGCGTTTGTAAGTGGACTACTCAAATTTCAATTATACAAATAGTGATTTCATTAACTTAAGATAAGTGACAAACGTACATACTTTCTGAAAAAAATATTTCAGATAGCAATTGAAACTTTCATAATTTATGATACCATTTTTAAGTTAAAATACGAAATCAGCACTAAAATATATAGCAAAATCGCAATTTTGTGGTAGGTACTCTTTAACAAATTAGCCAAGAAATAAATACTCTTGAATTCGATTTAGATGAAAAAACCATTTCATTTTCTTCTCAGTGTTTGGTGTCATCTAATTCCTTTTGTGGGTTCCCGAAAAAGTATAAAAAGAGTTACATATTTTTATTTGGATGACAAAACAATACCTAATGGACTAAGATGATACAGGAATTCTCAATATTTTCCATACGTAGTCGCTACGAGCTGAGCGAGCTTATCAAATAAGTTTAACTCGATAAGTTTGAGAACAGCCCATGGGAGCAGAAACAAACAAACTCTACACTTGGAAATACGAGATTTTGCTTTTCAGGATTTTCACGGAGCTGAACTTTTTGATCAGTATAGTGACTTTGGTTTCATTTTTAGTTAACTACTTATGCTTAGTTTTTTTGTCAAATAAGATTTTATTTATTGCATTTTCAAATATTTTTTACTTTTTTGCATTCACAATGCAATTATTTTAATATTGTAATTAAAGTATTAAAAAAACGACCCGTCTCACAACTATAATTGCATTTCATCAATTATCATATTTGCAATCGGTTACATTTTGTTTTTACGAAATAATATTAAAGGAAAATGTTTTTGTGGTTTATGTACCAGTAGAAAAAATTAACAAATAAAATAAATTATGTTTACTATAATTAAGCATTCACAGAGCATTCTCCATTATTAAAAATAAAGTATTAAAAGAAACGTTTCCTTTTAGTAATCTTGGTCAACTAAATCGTATATTTCACTCATTACTTAGCTTATTATTATTATTACTACTAATTATTTAGACCGGTCTAACATTACGATGAGATCATATATAGAAATGATGAGATACGCAGGAGAACTAAAACGACCGACATCGCTCAAAGGATTGCTCAGTTGAAGTGGCAGTGGGCGGGACACATAGTGCGGAGAACCGATGGCCGTTGGGGCGGAAAGGTTCTCGAATGGCGGCAGGCCCCCTACAAGGTAGACCGACGATATGGTCAAGGTCGTGGGAAGCCGCTGGATGCGGGCAGCGCAGGACCGATCGTTGTGGAGATCCTTGGGGGAGGCCTATGCCCAGCAGTGGGCGTCGTACGGCTGAAATGATGAAATGAAATGAAATGAAATAAATTTATTTGCGTTAACTGTGGTTTACAGAGATATTAAATTTGAGTTCTAGACCTCACAATTAGCCGTTTCCAGCATGCAAAATTTTACATTATAATATACAGTTAGGTGCCATTATACTGAAACATTAATTAAACAATATTAAAAATAAAATACAAAAACTAAATATCATTACAAATAGATTGGCGCTTCATGTCAAAAGTACAAATAAAATTAATAAATAGGTATTTG
The DNA here is from genome assembly GCA_949710035.1 of Crambus lathoniellus. NCBI lineage: Eukaryota > Metazoa > Arthropoda > Insecta > Lepidoptera > Crambidae > Crambus > Crambus lathoniellus. The sequence continues at coordinate 18,396,183 of OX453311.1, read as the reverse complement.
AAAGGTTGAATAAGCTAGATGTCAAAAGTGTTAAAGTCAATATTACACGGTAACAAGTTAAGTGTTGGCATGTCAAATATTATCTAGAAACTTTCTAATTAATGTCAAATAGGTATTGTTATTTACATTCAAAAAAATCGGTCAAATTATAAAAACATTTTTCAATTAACCAGGTATGTAAAGCACGCTTAAATAAATTAATAGGCAATTCTTTTATCGTTTCAGGCAGATGATTATAGATTTTTACACCCATGGTATATGAATTTTTTGAATGGATAGCTGTTTTACAGTTTGGCATCACCAGCTTGTTTGGGTACCTGGCATTGAATAAGCAGTTTTCTCGTCGGCGCACAAACAAATGGATATTGGTTTTCACAAAAATTGAGGTTTCGTAAATGTACAAACAAGGAAGAGTTAATAATGATGATGATGAACATTACGATACTTATAGACGACTTGGTATCATACATCTTTCACAGAGAAAATTTCTTCCATAAAATTACGTTTGTATTATATAGTGAATCGTACACTATACCATATCCGACATAAGTCACACCAAAACAAATGGCTTGTCTCCGTGTCTGACCTTGGACATCAGTCTTATTACATTTTGTAATTTAAGAGCGCTCTAAGGGCTCCCACACAAAACTGCGATGCGATGTGATACGACGCCCCGCCGCCGCATCTCAGGAACATGTGACGCAAATTTCTGCGATACGATTTCATACGGCAAAGGGTTGGTTCAGGTGATCATACTTGCGACGGTATTCAATCGATTTAATTGACGTGTGGGGCCCGACTGGGTCAGAGCAAGCGAGTTGTTATTAAAACTATTTACAATAAAAACAAATTCCCGCAAAACTGCTTACGCGGTTTGATTGCGGTATCGGTGAGTCTCTATTAATAGGTAAGTAGGGCAGGCGTACCGGTTTTGGCCACTTTAAGGATTTTTTCACTTTTAACCGCTTAGTGCTTAATGATCTTAAGTATTTTAGAGAAAATTTATAATGTAGAGTTATAGATAATTTATTAAGTTAAGTTAAGGGTACAATCTACAAAGTAAAAAAATCAATAGTTTTTTTTATTTAGAACAAATTCTGCGGAGGGGGCCAAATACACCGTTTGCATTGGTTTTGGCCACTTTCATAAAATTACTATATTTATAAGTTGAGTTTATGCTTAATTGATGTCTTATTAGAGTTCTGGACTAAAACACTACATGAAATAGTATTTCAATCACAGCTAGCTCCTTACTACAATTTTATAAGTATACCTTTATCACTCGATTAAAAGAAAATTTGCGGATTGAGGCTAGTGTAGGCTAGTGCCTACACTAGCCTCAATCCGCTAATTTTCTAGTACGTTAGCTAACAAAAGTGAGTTGTGAGTCTTTTAAAATAAATGAACTTTATGATAGGTTGGAAACTTTCTTCTAATGCCAAAGTGGCCAAAGGTGGCACAATGCTAAAATTTCTAGCCCCACTTTTGGCCACTTATTGTTTCCCAACTTTTTGTAAGAACAGTGAAAAAACAACACTTAATCCATCTACAAGAAACATATTCCAATATGATATAAAATATTAAATAACCATAAAATAATTTTATTGTAGAAAAATAATGATTTTACAAAACCTTTACCCTTAACATTTTGCTTAAGAATTTTACAAAATGTTAACTTTGAACCATAACACGTGTTTGTTTCTAAAATATCGTACTACATAAAAAAAAGCTAAGTGCTGTAATTATTAACGTAAAGTCCAATCTTTTATTCGCCATTAATAAATATAAGCAATAATTATTTAATTCCTATTTATCTAACTTTAAAGTGAAAAGTGACCAACACCGGTACAGTGGCCAAAACCGGTACGCCTGCCCTACGTACAATAGATATAGTAAGTAAGTATTATTTTGTTCAAAATGTTTAATATTAAAATTATATTCTTTATTTCATTAAATCTAGACTTGCCCTCACGCTGTCTCAGAACTAAGAAAAAAATGGCGTCATCAAATGTGAGGTAATATCGCAGGGATGCGTGATGTGAATCAAATCAGAAATTCGTGCGATGCGTCCTGAGAGCTCGCAGATTTTTGCGATGCGATACAAATTCGCAGTTTTTTGTGGGAGCCCTTAGTGTCACAAATTAAGAATTTCGAAGTTTGCGTTACTTATTACTTTATTTTCTCCACGTAGAGAGGAATTTATTATTGTGATACAAATGACAGGATTTTCTTAGTATTTATGAATAAACAATAATTATTTTGTTACAGAAAATACCTGCTGAAATACAAAACTAAAATTAAGAAATAGTGGAATATGCTGTATTTACCTTTAAGTGTTTGTTGCGCCTAGATTTATATCTATTAAGCCAGTAATTGTTCAAATGTATTGGTGGGTAAATCTTTTGAAATAAATAAAACGATTCGCTGGGCCACCAAGTAACCAAGTACTGGTAAGTAATTATTTAATTTTAGACAATAATTTACAATACAATAATATCGAAAACTTTATAAAATTATTGAATTTTTTTAGGTAGGTATAATAACAAAACTATAGGGAAATAAAAATAAAACTTGCTCATACGGACAAGTGTCCTACATAGCATGCAAAAATTATACAATATATTTAAGAGAACAAAATCAAAGTGGATTAGATGACACTTTAATTATCACGACAGCGGTTAAGTACCAACTTTTGAAGTTGTTGGAAATGGGCCATTCCCTTTTTACCCTAATTAATCCTCTATTTAACAACCAATCGTCTGAGTCCCGTCAATATCTTGTCCCCCATAAACCTTTTAAGATTTCCGAAGTCCCATTAGGGCGACCCTTTTCATCATTTCAGTGTTTTTTAATATTTGTCAGGCTTTGTTCCGAAAACAGTGGTTACAGCCAGTGACGAATTTTTCTGAAAGTCTTTTAAATTGTTAAGAAAAAACAGCCGAAGTCTTTAAAATAATGTTGGTTTGTTACTAGTTCTGTCGGTTGTTTAGACATTCTATTTGAAACTTAGACGCTGTCTTTATTAGAAGCGCTCATATGGTACACGTTTAACTATATAAAGTAGGCACATAAAGTGTTTTACCTATGGACATTTTCCAGAATGTGCAATAAAACATTTTTTAAAGAGTATTATTTGCAATCAAGAAAATATATTTATAGTTTTTTTTTAATCTGTGTTCCCCTCTTTGTTGCAGGTTTTTTTTTGTTTGCCTATTTTATCTTTTTTGCTTATATATTAATAATTATATATCACACTGTAATCTTAAAATTATTTTCAGTTTTAAACATATTACACCATCCCACAACTCTTGGGAAAAGCCCCGTTTACACGTGTTTTGCCACTACCTCGCTTCTGTAGAGGCGATAACGTCGTGTAGTTCACGTGGGCGAAGCCGAGGGTAAGGCCCTTCCACCCACTGCGTGCAATAGATTCAGTGAAACAAACTGCCTTCATAAGCCAGTGATGGGTGTTTTGGAGTACACCTACGTAAAGATGACTTTAACAAATTATTAGGCTCCTTCACAGAGTCCCACTGCTCCCTGTAGATGCAAAGCAAATGTTTACAAATCAGGTCACGTAATAGGATTGTATTTAAAACAAGTACCCCCGGGACCCCAATCCCCATAAAGGTAAAGAGGCTCTTAGTCGTACTAGCTCGATGTACCTAACTTTTATTAGAATTCTTAGCAGGCCAATAAGCTCACACTTGAGTTGCGAGGGGGGTGCAGAAAAAGGGAGAAAAAGTCGGCAGATTGATCAAGTGGAAAATTACTTGAAGGGAACACCGTTATAAGTCGAATACATAGCAGGAAGGAATGGCCAACAAAGTCTTTGGTAAAAACATCATAGCTTCATGGCTCCTGGCTAACAGCTGGCTAACAGCGCATACGAAGTGTTAGATTTTAACGCGTCTGTCTACTAACGACTACGTAGCTCAATGGTTGGAGCATTCGCCCGAAAAGTGATAGGCCATGGGTTCGTGTCTCTTCTTCTCTCTGTGTTCTTGATTTTTTCGAATACTTTATTTTCAAAGAGAATGGACCTTGATTGATCCACCACGCGGCCGCGGGTCTGTAATTGGGGAATAAATAAATATAAATATTTTCTTACAATCACACCAATATCTAAGCCCATAGTAAATTTCTTAAGAAACTGTGTCTACCTGAACTTGATAACGGATAATATATATAGTTACTTAAATCCTTTTTTTTGTAAATACATACTTAATATACATAGAAAACACTCAAACCAAGACAAACAGACGAATTGTTCATGCCCACAAATATTTGTCTTGATCGGAAATCGAACCCGAGCCCTCTGGCGCAGAAGGCAGGTATCTGACCCCTGCGCCAAATCGGTCGTCGAAATCGGATTGGTAGGTATTAACTACTGCAAATGTAGCCGAGACCAAACGCTTGACGTGCCTTCCGAAACACATTTAATTTTGGTCACCCATCCCGTGACCGACCATTGCGAAAGTTATTTAAATTTTTAGTTTTTTGCATTCACAATGCAATTTTTATTACAGAAAAATGGAAAATGAAGTATTTAGAAAAAATCGACCCGTCTCACAACTAGTCAACTAACTAGTCCCATCGGAGCTAGTTGTGAGACGGGTCGATTTTTTCTAAATACTTCATTTTCCATTTTTCTTTATTGCGAAAGTTGCTTAATCTCGATGATTGTAAGTCAAGCTCATTAGACACAGCACCATGAGGCCCACTTTACTTGATACTTATCATAATAATAAGAAAATGTTTATTTAGCGTTGTTAGCCAAACTTCATAGCTCTGAGTTACGCAGTCTTAGGGGTAAGTATCGTTATTCGAATCGTTTTTTTAGCTCATTCGATTATTACCGAAGATCAGCGAGTGGAAAATGTGTCCTCGATAACATAATTGTTATCTTATTGAATTCTGAAACATACGTCTATTGGTGGATTGTAAGAAGAAATTGAATAAAGGAAATGTCAATGTGAGACATACGCTGTTGTATTGTTTATTTTTATCAGCCGTTACTATCAAGGTTTATTCTTTGTTTATAATTAAGATAAATAGAGTCTCATATTACGGTTTTCATACTGCTATTAATACAGCTGGTAATCTTCTCGTAATCGAAAACTAGCGACCGCCCCGCATCTATATCCGTTTGCATTTTGTTCCTGCTCCGTAGTTTTTTCTAAATCCCATTTTACCACCTATAATAATAGTACCAACGTTATTTTTGACCATAAAGTGTTAACATAAAGTGTTAGTGTAAGATCAGTGAGTGGAAAATGTGTCCTCGATAACATAATTGTTATCTTATTGAATTCTGGAACATACGTCTATTGGTGGATTGTAAGAAGAAATTGAATAACGGAAAATGTCAATGTGAGACATACGCTGTTGTATTGGAGAAGTATTATTTTGGTATATGTTATTTTTATCAGCCGTTACTATCAAGATTTATACTTTGTTTATAATTAAGATATATAGAGTCTCGTGTTACGGTTTTCATACTGCTATTAATACAGCTGGTAATCTTCTCGCAATCGAAAACTAGCGACCGCCCCGCATCTACATCCGTTTGCATTTTGTTCCTGCTCCGTAGTTTTTTTTTAATTACATTTTACCACCTATAATAATAGTAATAAAGTTATTTCTTGGCCATAAAGTGTTACAATGTTAACTATATATGAGCAGGCTGTTTTAAAAGACTAGTCATAATTATAAATACACAATAATATTGACGTAAGGCAATTGTATCACTCACAAGGAGAAGTGTTACCACTGATCCTAAATTAGTTATGAAAATAACCTGTGCTTAGGAATTCAACCCCTTCGCTACAAAAACCTTACAATGTTACATAATTCATTTAAATACTACGAAACGAAATCATTAATTTGGTGTTGTTTTGTACTAGCCGATGTTGGTGTGAGAAGATGATCCAACGCAACGGCTGGAAGACCAGAAGGTCCCTATACGTTTCAAAAAGAAAATCTGACTCCATATATTCACAGAACCCTAAGCTTTGAATAAGTTTGCGAGTCAATACTTTCGTATTTCTTTTTTTACAGATTTCAGTGTCTAAATATAGGAGGGACAAACTCATTACAACTTTCATTGACATTGTCTAACCCGCGTCACATCTTTTTGTTTGAAAGTTCATAATCCTTTTTCTTAAAAATTGCCTTTTGAATTTGATTCGGGTTTTGTTTGAAAGACAGTGACATACAAAATCCTGACAGTCCGCGAAGTGAGAATAATTTAAATAATGCGATGGATTTAAAGTATGTACAGGTGCGAATAAAACTCGCGTAGAGAGGGTTCCGACAGAAACCAGATAATCTTAGTTACATTTTAAAGAAAGTATATTAATAACTAAAAAAAAGGTAAGTACGTACCTACGTCGTTCGGTACAGGTTGCAAAACTTTACCTTTTATTCTATTTTGGCTTTTATAGGGAATAATTACTATCATTAATATTCTAGTATCGGGGCTCCGTCTAATAAGGCAGAAAACGTTGATTCTATCTACTTTTCCTTCTCTAGCTGTCATATTTCGATTAACAATACCACTAGATACCAGTTGCAGTGTCAAAAATGGCCGAGCGCATAAGAGCATACTTTAATGGTGCGCTTTTATTTCTATATACTTAGGTAATTAATTTTATATTATTTAATTCTTATTTCTTTTGACAACGTTAACGTTTTGAAGTAAAGTCTTACCTTTTTCTCCGTTTAAAAAAGTGTCTTTGCCATATTTAAGTTATGTTTTAGGTCGTGAGGCGCTATAATTGTGGTATTGCCACAGGAGTAAATAAACTACTTGTAGTTTTTATTTCCTCCTGTGGTATTGCTGACCGAAAACGTCATACGGAAGCTGTTTAATCCCATATTTAGCTCACTAAGCTACGACCACATCATCTATTACCAAATTGCGGCAAAACAGGCACCGTAAATCATTGGCAGGTTTGGATTTAACTCAGAACTACCTGAATTCTAATCCGTGTGCAATCATTCCGCTTTTGTGGCTGCAACTTAGTCAATGGCAGTTTTCATTCAAACGTGACGCAGATATAGTGGCCATTAGCCAGGGCAAAATTTAATGGAGGTCCATGGTAGCCAATGGAATATAATTTATCTAGGTAGGGACGGACTGGTTTTACCACTTTTCGTTTGTTGTATGTTTTCTGTGGTCTATTAGTGGTTCACACCACTTGTTACAGACCGAGAGGTCCTGGGTTCGATTGCCAGTGGAGGTACAGTTTGGTTGGTGGTAGGACTTGTTCTTAGTCTACCTGGCTAGCTACTATCATCTTATACATTGATGTTTTCAGCATTATTGTTTTCCAGCAGTTAGAGATAAGATAGCCACTTCCTCAGTGATTAAAGATTCCAGGCCAGAAGTAGTGCACTTCCACCTTCAGCCTTATTACCACTTAACATCAAGTGTGATGAAGGCTAAGTGCTATCCCATTGAGTACCTATATTAAAAAATTAAAGAATTTGAAATTACAATATCAAATTACTTTTACTTTTTGCATTCACAGTGCAATTTTTATGATTGAAAATGAAGATTTCCGGCTTAGCTACTTGGAGGATGAGTCGTTTTTATTCTTCTAATATTTCCTTTTTAACCGACTTCAAAAAAAGGAGGAGGTTCCCAAGTCGACTGTATTTTTTTATGTATGTTTTACCATAACTTCGCCAGTTGTAAACCGATTTTAATATTTTTTTTTATCTGAAAGAAAATAGTTCATGTCTGGTCCCATAAAAAAATTTAAGTAGTCATTTCAGTAGTTTTTTCAAATTCTGAAAAAACACATAGTTTTCGACTGGTAGTTCCTGCTTTACACGTCAATATCTTCGCGAACTATTAACCAATTTCAATGATTCTTTTTTTATTCGAAAGAGTAAACTCCTGAGGTGGTCACATTGTTACCCAGTTAAAATCTGATTGTGGAATCCAGGGGAAATCGAGGAAAACCCGCAAACTTTATACGTAGTTTACTTGTTCTATAGATAATTGTTTTAAAGAAGTATTTGCATCTGGTAGTCATCATCTCATGCTCATGAGCTGGTGATGGAAGGTACAACTCCTCAATGGTTAGGAGTTATAGGATAATTCTTTAAATATCGTTGATACGTAAAGATTTTTAGTTGTATCCTTTCAGTTTATTTAGGTAAGCTGATGATGGAAGATATAACTCCTTAACGCTTAGGAGTTAAAACATGTTTTTAAGTACCATATGCACAAATAGACCTTTACTTGTATTCTTTTAAGTTATTTAGGTTAGCTGATGGTGGAAGGTTAAAAAACTGCATAACAGTTAAAAGTTGGAGGTTGGTGCTTGTCTTACTGTTCTAATTTAGATATGGACTACAGTTTTAAATGTGCGATGCTTGCTCATTAGATTTCTTACACTAAAAATGGAAAAATAAACAAATTAAAAAAATAATCAACTGCCTTCAAACAAAAACTGCCGACAAATACTCACTTCCAAAAAAAAAGGTAAAGATAAAAAATAAATTGAATCATTCCATTTAAACAACGAAATGGTGGGACTTTATCTAATTAATCTTGGAACTTACTGATCTGATTGAAATCGACCGAAAGTAACAAGAACAAAATATTTAGTGAAACAATAATACACAATATCTCATGCGCGGAGTGATTGAAATACATAACAATAGGTAGGCAATGGCTTGAGACCGACTTCAATCAGATCAGTAAGTTCCAAGATTAATTAGATAAAGTCCCACCATTCCGTCGTTTGAATGGAATGATTCAATTTATTTTTTATTTTTACCCTTTTTAATGGCAATATAGCTTCTAATCCGTTGGAGATGAGAAGCATTCTTTAAGGATAAGTTGTTGCTTATCCCACCATTACGTTGATTATTTTAACTTCGTTATTCGTCATGTAGTACGTTGTCGTTATTCGGTAGTGTCGTGTGAGGCGGGTCGTTACGTTCCCTAAAATATGGTTGAGCGAAGCGACGGCTGGGGGCCTACTCTGAAACGCAAATCCGAAACTTCGGATAGCCCCGTCCCTCTCACACTCGAGTCATGACGGAATCGAGTGATAGGGGCGGGGCTAACCGAAGTTTCGGATTAGGCCAGCCGCTCACTCGTGACTTTTGTCGCCGTGACTTTTTGTCATTGTCACCTACTGTCACCCACGATGCGCTCACTTGAACAGTCACTGGGTAACAAAACGCGCTCATTCTTAAAATGGATTTCGTACAGACTGTTGTATGAAGTGCTCTTGAAATACGAAAAAGAAAAATGAAATGAAAATAGCGCTACTGGGCGCAACCTAATATACACTGAAAGATTGTGTAAAGAAAAATTTAATACTCTACATTACTGTATTGAGATTTAAAGCTACTCATTAGGGCTTTTTTTACTATCACATTTTTCCTACATTCTACATATTATATTCTAAACTACCTACGTCAGTATCCTTCAAATTTTGTTTAGAGATATACTTAGATAATTATAGATTATTTGGAGGTAGTAGGTGTGTGTGTAAATAATTCATTTCATTTTGAAAAAAATAAAAGTTAGATTTTTATTGCAAATATGTATCCTAATATTTTGGTCAGCTACTAAAAGTGCAACACCAATTCCAACATCCACCAGCCGCGACACTGGTAACATAAAGTTTAAAAATGTGCTAATCTGCCTCCTTCCCTCACCTAACCTATTAAAAATTGATAATAATTAAGACTAATTTATTGGATATGGTTTGCCTTACAGTAAGGCAAGCAATAAATACTTAATTACCTATCGGCTTTTTCTTTTTGTTCTTGTGTGAGGATTGATCGGAAATAAGTGTATATAATTTAGTTCCACAATCTTGTTTTTAAATAAGCATCCTTGTATTTCTTTATTTATTTTATTTCGTATAATGCTGGTCTCTTCTCTACCTCCTCTATTAGCAATTCGTTGTCAATGTCTTCGTCTTGTGGAAAAGCCGCCATCGTAATGCTAGAAATCAAAGCCGCACACACACGTCTAATTCGTATGCGTCCGCCGCCCGAGTGACAAAAAGTCGCCGTGTGAGCGCACTTCCATAGTAATGTACAGGTCAAGCGAAAGTCACGTCGCCTGCTGCTAGGAACTAATAGGTCTTTACCTATGAAATTGCCGTTTTGTATGGAGATTTCTGTAATTATTTTTTTTCCATACTAACGTTTTTGTTATTATTTAACGACTAATATTATGTAAATTTACAAAATTTTACACACGTATTTATGGACATTTTAACTACTAAATGACACATTCGTTAAGAGAAAATTTTTTTTTTCTCTAAGTTACAACTAATAAAGTACGAAATTCTGGAAACAAAAATAGTCGTAACTTTCGGAATAAGTTTTTTCTATGTAAATAATCAAATATCGTGGTTATTAAATTATCAAAAGTTGCTCGATACGGTCTTAATGTAACGCAATATTAAAGAAATTATATATTTCTAATATTATAAAAGTTGTTAAGTTATATGTACAAAAGAAAAAAACGGCAATTTCATATGTAAAGACCTATTATTTGTCACGTCACCATAATCAGCGCACTCCCATATATCTTCATAGCACACGACTGGGCAACTAAAAGTCACGCTGACAAAAGTCACTAGTGAGCGGCTGGTCTTAGCGTTTCAGAGTACGGTCCCTGGTTCGTGCGTCATGCTCGTGAACGGTTGCTGCCAGTGGGATGTGTCTGCTCATGTTTACTTAAATGTTGTTGTGATAATGTATTAAAAATTGTACTATCTGCTCTTTATGAGCAAGCTGGTGAGTCTTATGTCGTGTCTTAGTTTATAGAAATAGAAGTCCTTTCTTTTTATTATTCTTCTTTTTTTGTTTTTCTTTCCTTATTATCAAGCAAGATAGGATAGCTAGCTCTAGTATAGTTCTTGTACGCACTTCCTGCCCAATAACTATTTCTATATTTTTATTTTTATAGATCCACAAGAAAATGCGTCGTAAAAATGGTCTCTGGCCGTCGCCAATATTGCCATGCACCAAAAAGATCTATCCTAGCAGTGATTTTAAATGCTTAATCCTAAGCAAAGCAGTTGCTTTTCTTAAACAAAAAACATGTCACACACCAAAGTTTTATTTCTTATTACAAAAAACCGAAAGTCATGCCTTTTCCTTGAATGAAAAATTGATAATAACGCAGCTTATAAATCCTTTATTTTTTGCAATCAATCTTGATTTGATTTGGTAGTCTCCATAGTAAAAACTTGACCCATAGAATAATTTACTAAGCTTTGTCATATCAACGTTCACGCTATAGTTTCCCTGCAATCAAATATAAATTAATTATGAAAAAGACACTGTTGATTAAAGAAAATATAATTTGACGTGAAACAACGAATTGGTTCTTATCCTACTAATATTATAAATGTGAAAGTTTAGATGTTTGGATGTTTGGATGTTTGTTACTCAATCACGCCATAACGGCTGAACGGATTTGGCTGAAATTTGAGACATAGATACTTTGTAGCCTGGAGAGGAACATAGGCTACTTTTTATCCCGGAAAAGTATCAAATTCCGGCGGGATAGCGTCGTGTAGTCCACGCGGGCAAAGCCGCGAGCGGAAAGCTAGTTTTTTTTATAAAGTCAACAGAAATTATTTAATATACCATAAGGTTCGGCCTCGTGATTCAACGATAATTATGCTAATTGCTGAAAGCGGAAAAACAATGAGCTCTTTTCAAAATGATATTTATGAGAAATAGCCGTTTCCATAAAGCCCTATTAGATGGATGACATAGACAAAAAGTCAAAACTTTTTATTCACATAGATTAAATAAAATTAATGCTTATGAATCGTCCAACATTTTTTCACTAACCGTTAAGGACATTTTTTAATTGACAAGAAAAACGGGCGAAAAACTCTAATTAGCTATAACAGAAGCAACGTATTTACAAAATGATTAGCAAGCTAGACAAAAAGGTACAATAATAAAAATTATAAAAAAGTTAATGCTGAAGGTAAATTTTCTTAAACTTAGGTATGTACCTACTTATGTTTATGTATTGGAATATGTTCCTTTTATACAATGTTAGTGTTACTATTATAACCATAAATTCTGATCCTTTAAATAATCCTCTACTTTGTAATAGCCTTTTAAACAAGTTTTTTTAATTAATTCGAAGGCAGCTTAAATACTTCTTGCGAAACATTATTAAAAAAGCTATACCTTTTAAAAACAAGCCTCTACTTTTTTTTCAAGTCTAAATCTTGGAACGACAAGCTTATTTTTATTTTTTATGTTAAAATTATGAATATCCCTTAGTGAATGAGTCAAAATGTTTCCTAACATAATATAAAATATTCTAATAGATGTATTTAGCATATTAATTTATTTAAACAAAACTTTTAACGAATCGCGCCGGGCGAAGGCAGTAAATGCATACATTACGAATATGATTCTAAATTTAGAAGGCCGATAAATTTTATCTGATGATCGAAAAACCGGCCCTTAGGCAAATCATCGCGAAGATCTTCTTACCTTTTTCCAAACACAGTTTTTCAAATTAATAGTACTTTGAAATATTAGGCCGGTAACAAAATGCTTGCATGGGTTTTCAACCATAATATTGTACTGTACAGTGGATCTGTTATTTTTTATTACGGACATGCTCATTTTTATCTGAAAATTTGACAGCAAAATTAATAACAATATGTAAACCACGATGTTCTAAACGTAAATAATGAGATCGGCATGCCCAACAATAACAGTGTAGAGTGGAGAAATAGGAAGTACATACTGCGCCAAAAAAAAAGGAAATATATAAGAGAAGTCGTTCAGCGTGATAAGTATCTTTGACGACCGATTTGGCGCAGGGGTATAGGCTACCCACCTTCTGCGCCAGTGGTCTCGGGTTCGATTCCCGAACAAGACAAATATTTGTGTGCATGAACATGTCTATATGCCTTATATTACAAATTTGAAAGTGTGTTTGTTTGTATGTCCGTCTTTCACGTCAAAACGGAGCAATGGATCGACGTGTTTTTAAGTATGTGAATATTTTGGGTAGAGAGTGACAAAGGCTATTTTTTATCCCGAAAATATATTACTTTCTTTCGGGATAGCGTCGTGTAGTACACGCGGGCGAAACTGCGGGTGGAAGGCTATATGATGTAAAATTTTAATGTGCTATTATGTATCATAGCACTGTACTAATATATATATAAGTAACGTAAATAAATAAAAAAAGCAAAAAAGCTCATTAACCTAAAAAAATTAAAAATGCTGCCGAAAATCACTATTCCACGCGGACGAAGTCGCGGGCACAGCTAGTAATATTATAAATGCGAAAATGTGTATGAGTGTTTGTCTGTCTGTATGTTCCGTTTTCACGTTAAAACGGCTGAACCGATTTTGATTAAATTAGAAATGGAGATAATTTGAGACCCTAGGAAGTAAATAGGATACTTTTTACCGCGGGAATAAGGCTAATTTCCATGAGAAAATTGCTTCCTGCGGGATAATGTCGCGTAGTCCACGCGGGTGAAGCCGCGGGCGGAAGGCTATATATTTGTAAAAGTAAACTATAAGTACTATCGTGAATTTTAGTTCCTTAAACGATCGTAAGGGGCGCTGCTCTGATTTCCAAATTTTCCATATAATACGAGATCAGAGTTACATACATCATACAGAATGTGCACACAGTGCCAACATACCAGATGATCCATGTACATGACCATTCCGACAGGAGTGTGACTAAGAAGAAGAATAATACGATCACGGTAACGAAAGTTGTTCGTGCTAGGGGTAGCCGTATCGTCTTTGATATTCACAAGTGCTTGTAACAGCCTAAATTGAATAACTTTGAATGATATTTAATTAAATTGATTAAAAACAAGATGCGCAGCGCAGAACCGATCGTTGTGGGTCTCCACAACGATCGGTCCTGCGCTGCGCATCTTGGGGGAGGCCTATGCCCAGCAGTGGGCGTCGTTCGGTTGACATGATGATGGTGATGAAAGACAAGATGATGGTATGATACTTACTCCCCACTGTTTTAAATCGTAAGGATAATACATATTAAAATGTGCTATTTGATCCTTCGCCTCGTCTACTGTTATATTGACACCAGTTATAATCTCTAATTTTGATGTAGAACATTTTTTTAAACTTTTAACTTCAAAATCGTAGGGGCCCTGAAAATAATAAACATTATAAGTAAAGTTTTTTTTTCATACTAATTAGTTACCTAGGACCGAACTAGCAGCCACCCCTGACTTCGTGCGACGCTGCGCGAACGTAGAGAGAATATGAAATCAGTGGAAGTAGCTGGAGACAAAAAAAGCGCCCCCTGCGCACTTCTTGCGCTGATTTCATATTCACTGGCAGCTTGTATCTCACACAAAAGTCTCTACGTTTGCGCAGCGCCTAAGTGTTTCACGAGTAGTTGGTCCTATCCCGTAGGAATATCGGAATAAAATATAGCTAAAAAATAGTATATCCTTCTGGTGTAAGAATTTTCAAAATTGGTTAAGAAGTTCCAGATGTTACCTTATACATCCAAACTACAAACATTATCTCTAATTATTTTTACTTTATAGCATGCACAAAGCAACTTTTGCTATTGAAAATTAAGTAGGTTTTAGAAAAAATCAACTCGTCTCAGACGGACACGTGACCCTGGGCCTCAATTCTGCTATTTTACCACAAATTGCTATGTCGCGGACACGCCAATGATTTGCCAACGCCATTGATCTTAAAACGGTATTCTACTAATTTTGAGAAAAACTTCGTCAGCATATCGCTGGCATGTCGTCAGCATCGCATCGGCTTGGCATGAGTAGATTGAACTAGTGCATATAAAATTATACTTAACAAATGTACAAACAAGGGTCAATATTGTCTAATAATATCTACTTGACACCTTTGACAATTTTGACATCCATCCGTCTAGTTTCATATCAACATCAAGAAGCTTAAACCAAACTGGAGATTGCAGCCTGAGTAAAAAATCGGTCAATTGCGAGTCGAACTCGCCCATTTTTTTATTTTAATTTTAATTTTTCCGTGAATGGTACCCATGAAGAGTTCCGTACCGTACCTACTTAACGTACCGATTACGTCTAGCAAAAATACCACTACCATTTCTCGCTAACAAAAAAAAATTTTTTCGTATCACTTTGTTTAACTTTTGACAGTTGCAATATTGACAGAATGCCACCCGCCTTTAAAGAAAGAAAGAAAGAAAACACATTTATTTGCACATCACAAGTTCACATTACAAAAGAATACAGATAACAAAGAACACAATTAACAAACAACTAAGTACATAAAAGAAAATAAAAAATAAAATATATATGTGATGCGCCAATCAGGACCCTGCCTCAGCATATGTTGTTGCTGGGTGTCAAAAATGCCACCCTACAACAACGCTGGTATTCTGGCAGGGCCTGTGCGAGCAACACCAGACGCCACCAAAAAGTCCAAAACAAACATAATAAGTAAAAAACAGTTCCTAACTAAACACATTCAACAAAAAAATAATAAAATAAAAAATAAAGTTACTCAAGAATTGGCAGTATGGCTTAATGTCTTCGCCTGTCCAAAAGGACGAATGGGACGAATTACATGACAGACAATCACGTAGTACTTATAAATTCCTTGCAGTTGCAGACAATACAATAATACAATACAATACTTCATTGTTCTGTGGTATAAATAAAAAGAAAAACTATTGTATTGTAATGTAAACAATCAAATACCTTAGAATAATAAAAAAAATCAAACTTCACATAATTTTATGTCAAACAAAATCCACAAAATACATAGCAAGAAAGAAAGTACATACATAAAAACAACAACAAATACACTTGCTCAATCCTAAATTATTTAGAATTTGTGAATGTTCACAGTCGCGTGTGTTATTGCTGATTGAAGGTCGCGTGTCTACCTCATCAAAGTCCATCTTGCCACACTTACTACAAAAAAAGGATTGGAATTTGGAATAATTTAGTTGACTTAGTCTTAGCATACCCACGAGTCATGCAAAAAGAAATGGTGAGTAAACGTTTGCCTAGTTTGTTTATTTATCTGATACTCGCCAGTGAAATATAGAAACATGAAACAAACAATGGTTATTTTTTCCTTTAGGTCATGCCTCATGCATTGCGGCAGCAGCTGCAGCCGTAGGTACTAGGTTCCTAACTCATCAAATACCAACTAGCCAATGGGAAAAGATCGCCGAACGACCCGACGCCATCACGAAACGTGAAAAACAATACGGTATACATTATTTTTACTTGGTCTTATATGATACTGATGCAAGTTGAATTGTAAATAGATGACTTTTTAATCGGTTTTTAAATGTATTTATTGTCTTCAGGTCACATAAAAGAGGTGGCAGAAGGACGTTCCAACATTGGGTAGCAGCGAATTTGAAGGATCCCCGGAATGCACTGGTGCGATGCCTTGGCATCTTGAAAATACATCTACATCCTCTCAATTGATTACCTTTGTTGCTTTGAGCCCATGTAAGTTTGTCAAGCAGATATGTTGGTTTTCCTGACTTCATCATACCAAACATTAAAGTGGCAAGGTGGAGTTTCCTGCGAGCCTCCATTTTCAATAACTTTGAATTGTTTAAGTAAGGGGTAACATGAGATTTTGGAGGCACTGTGAAGCAGTAGCGAGCACAGGCATTTTGAACTCGTTGTACCATCTTGGCTGTTCTGGCCAAAAGACAAGGGCCGTATACAATGTCACAGTAGTTAAACTTGGAGAGTATCAGAGATTCACACAGTGCAATTCTAATCTGTTCACTTAAATAGGGACGTATTTTGTAAAGTAATTTAAGCCGGTAAAAACAACTGCGGACACACTCCGTGATGTGGTGCTCAAAATTTAAGTGGCAATCCAGTGTTATGCCTAGGTTTCTGCATTTGTCTACACGCTCTATGACCTCATTATTTAATTTGACATTGATTTGCACATTCTCCAGTTTCTGCACATTCCTTCTGGAACCCAATAACATGAATTTTGTTTTTTTTGGGTTCAGTACCAGGCAATTAGAGCTACACCAGTCAGCAATTTTACATAAATCTTTATTTATTTGAGAAACAGCGTTATTCATGTCACTGGGCTCAAAAGAAATATACAACTGTACATCATCAGCATAAATGTGGTATTTGCTATGCTCTATGCTTTGAATGATGTCCGCACTGTACAGAATATACAGGATGGGTCCCAGTATAGAGCCCTGCGGGACTCCACGCGTCACAGGAAGGGAAGATGACCTGGATTTGACACCCTGCATATCAACAAGCTCAACATACTGATGTCTTTGTGACAAATAACTGTCAAACCACTTCACTGTGGCCATGTCTGCGCCGTAATAAGAAAGCTTAGACAACAGCAATGTGGTGTTAATTGTTTCAAATGCGCGTGAAAAATCAAGAAGCACAAGCATGCTGACTTCTCCCTGGTCTTGAGCAGTAAGGATGTTGTCAATTACATCTGCCAGCGCAGTAGCAGTCCCATGACTCTTTCGGAAACCTGACTGGTAGCATGGTAGCACCTTATTTTCCTCTAGAAAATTAATAAGTTGATCACAGACAACCCGTTCTAGTATTTTCGATAGACAAGGTAGGATGTTGATTGGTCTTAGGTCAAGAAGGGTTGCCGGTGAGTTTACCTTGGGCAGAGGTTTAACAACAGCAGTCTTCCAGGCGTCAGGGAAAGTACCTTCTGCTATAGATGTGTTGACAATAGCTGTAATAGCTTGTAAAGTATAGGGTAGAGTAAGCTGAAGCATGTCAAGGGACAGACCGTCACAACCTTGAGCATTTGATTTAAGACCTTTTATTATCTTAGTTATTGTATCTTGACTAACCGGCTTTAGTGAAAAAGTACTTGTACTGTGTCTATGGAATTCAAAATGTGTTAGCTGACTAATTGATACAGTGTTATGGCCAGGTGCATTCAAAAAGTGGTTATTTATGGTTTCAGGGTTGTCAAAGTGAGGGGGAAGGTCAGGGGCTGTTTCTTTTGACAATACATTATTCTTTAGGTTCTGCCAAAGTCGTTTAGAGTTGTTAAAATTAGAATTTATGTATGTCTTAAAATAACACACCTTCTCTTGTTCAATAGCTTTGCTTACAATGCGTTTCATAGTAAGGTAACTGTCCTTTCGGGTCTCAGTTTTATTTACTTTATAGGCCTGCAGATATTTATCCCTAATGCGCATCATAGATTTGATAGTGTCCGTAATCCACGGGTGTGGAGGATGTTTAAACTTGCGTTTTTGAACTGGAGAATGCAAATCAAATAAATATGTCAGACAAGATGTGAAGTTATCTACTAAACTATTTATGTTACTTTCACTACTGAAGTAGTTCCAGTCTATTTTTTGAAGATCTATCTCCCATAGATTCTGCAGTATGTTTCTTATTGGTCTATATTCGACCCACCGGGGTTGAGCCTTCTCTTTTTTTATTTTAAAGACCACTGTTAGCATAGCATGACCTCGCAAATCCGGGTGCTTGACTGTAACACTGTTTGCTTGCATATCCGTGCAGATCAAATCAATTAGGCTGTGGCTGTGATCTGTGAAATGTGTTGGTTCGGACACCAGCTGGCTGAGATTGAGTGTGCTGAAAAATTGTGACAGCAATCTTAGACCAGTACCCCTAGCAGCGAGGAGGTCTATGTTAAAATCGCCCAGCAAGATAAGTCCGTCACAACTGGCAAATGAAGCAATGGAGTCAGTGATGGCATCCAAAAACGCAACAATGTCCAACCATTGAGGACGATATGCGGTACCCACTATAATTGATTTGTTAAGTAGTCGTACACTCAACCACATCTGCTCTACTGGGGACGCAACAAGGTGAGGGCAGATGCGTGCATTTATTCCCTTTCGTATATAAAACCCTACACCTCCACCACGCCCACCCCTAACATGATCTGGTCGCGGAGTGTGTCGTAAGTTGTAACCCGGTACCCTAGGAGCACTGTCCTCCTCGCCTCGTCTCAACCAAGTTTCATTAATGGCCATAATGTCCGGGTTTAACTCCTCCATTGCCACCAAAAACTCATCTTGCCTTGTACACAATGATCCGGCATTAAAGAAACCAACTTTAAAATTCCTATTAGTCATTTATATATAATTTATGATACATATTTATATTCATGCTGAGCAAATGTAATAGGTTTGAATATATAAATACAAAGTAAGGGTCTAATAATTTAATTTTTTGATAACAATATTGATCAAAAATAACATAATATGTAACAGTTGAAACAAAGATAAATGACATTTTTATATAAATGTAAATAGATAAAAAAGTGTATATTTGAAAATAAAAGAATGTAAATATGTATAAATATTAAGAAGTTAATTCGATTTATTAAATAATAAATGTTTGATTTAAGATCAGTATTATTATTTGTTATCCTCACATACATAAACTTTGGCAATAAATTAAAAAGTGCAGCTTGCAGACAAAACAACATTCTATGACTGACAGATAGTAGAAACACGACATTTGGACACTTGGGTAAATATACAACAATAAAAGGACAATCGCAAAACATGTTTATGGTAATGAACCTCAAAATAACAATTTGTTTATTTTTCAGGACAATTTGGCCCTGAGGCTGGGTGGCTAAAAATACGAGTGACGTCTTCTTCCGATCGGATCTGAAAAATAGGCCGCCCCTCACCTTCTCTGGCGAAGATACGACCCCGCTTCGTCCAAGAGAAGCGCCACTGCAGCCGACGACACTCCTCGCGGACGCGGTGGAAAAGCTGGCGGTTGTGGCGGGTCAGGCGCTCGTTGACGTAGACGCGGGCACCATCGGCGGCGCCGACGGAGCGACGCACGCGCGCAGCACGCAGCAGCTCGTCGCGAAGGTGGCGGCGCGCCAGGCGCACCACGACACGTCGCGGACGACCCCCCGCCTCGGCCGGCGGTGCGCCCACGCGCTCCGCGAACACCACGTCGCGCTCCTCCAGCGTGACGCCCAGCCGCGCCGTCACCGACTGGATGGCGCTCACGCCCCGCTCCTCCGGCAGCTGCCCGATGTCCAGGTCGGCCAGGAGGGCCTCCTGGTCCCGGTCGTTGAGTTCTCGCTTGAGCCCGTCGATGGTACGCTGGAGCTCCTCGGTGGCACCGGATACGCCTTCGGGGGCTCTCTTTTCGAGGTCTCCCAGACGCCGCTCGAAGTCATCCATGCGGTGCATTATAGACTCGCGCAGCTGGGTCATCTCCTGTCTAAATTCCCTCATCTCGGCCATGAAAATGTGGAGCTCCCGATCCCGCTGCCGGTCCATGCCCAAGCTGTGCGATGAAGACTCGCGCTGCGGTGACTCAGGGCACGAGTCGCCCTGTGGTGGTGTACCGTAAATGCCCTTTGTCGGCGTCTCGCTGTTGTCGCCCTTCCTAACATTCTTCTTACAGTTAGGGCAGACCCAGTCCTTGCTGATCTGGGCCTTATCCGGGAGGGCCAGACACCCTTTGTGATATCTTGTATTACAAGTGGAACAGCCGGCGCCTCCCGACGGCGACAAGAATTTTCCACAGCCCCCGCAATTAACCATGGTAATTAAAGATAGATGGCGTTGAAAGCAGGAAAAAGCAACTACTACTACTCACTAGATGGCGTGATTTGATGTAAAAAATGTCACAGCACCACGATAGATGTCGCTAAAAGCAGTGAATAGCAGCAACTACTTCTCACAAGATGGCTCTGCTTTATCGATGTATTTGGGGTCAGTGGCAAAAAACTTTAAATAAACGTACCCTTAGCGCAAGGTGAAAAATAAAATTTTCAATTTTATTTCACTATAAAACTGCACTTAATCGACTCCCACGAGCACACAAACGCTATCACACGTTCACTGATACTACACAAGTTTAAAGAATTAAAACTTTTTAGGAACTACTGCGTTATTATATTTGTTTAGCTATGAGAATCGAGACAGAGACTTTACGTTATGACGTCTTTGACGTTACTCCTCCCGTTACTTTACGAGAGTTGATTTCAATTACTATTTCAGTAAATTTATGCACAAGAATAACATATTTATTTTGAATGACCTTTGACCTTGAATGACGTCACGGGTGTCTAGTTGTAAAACAGTACTTACTTTTTTTTTAAGTTAGTTAGTTCTTCCTCTACCGTGCCTTAAGCGGGCTGTACATTCTCGGTGAAACATTGGCCAATGCATTGATTGTACATTGACAATTTTGAAAGAATCTTTTTTAGTCTTGTTCTCTCAAAAGTGTTTATGTACGATGCATTGGCCAATGTTTGGCCGAGAATGTACAGCCGGCTTAATTCCTATATTTGGAGTCGGTTCTTCTCGTTATGCAGCGCATGGTCTTGGGTTGTCTGTATGTTAAATTGAACCCTTATTAGCAGTTGTCAAACACGTGGCCTGCGGTCGTCCTCTGCCTTACTTTATATCGGCCTTACCTAGAGCCCTTCTCACAAAATGTTACTTTCTTCGAGTCTCATTACATGGCCGTTGCATACGATCCTCCACCATCTTGGTGGAAGAACGTAAAGTATCGATCGAGTATCGATAAAAACTTGCAAGTATCGATACTATACTCATGAGTAGTATCGCAACAAAGGTAATCAATACCGGTATCGTACTCGCATCAAAGGTATCGAGTACTTTTTGAACCCATAGGATTCTAATTCTTTGCTGTATTCGGGGCCCCTTCAGGCTGGGGGAGTACCGCTCACAGAATCGACTATAGATGCGAAGCCGGCTATTAAAGAAAATTAGCAACCGTTATTGACGGCTATTTTAGTTATTAACGGTTATTTGTTTTTACGCTAAAAACTACCGCTAGGTGGCGCTAGCGGCTTGATTTGCTAGGTCTAAGTTCCGGATCGACTTTTTAATTTGATTTGATTGATTGTAAATAAAATATTCTTCCGCCTCGCCTCTCTCCTCTCATTTGAGTACGTTATATCGATAATGTCGATCGATAATAATAATTTTCAGAAAGAATAAGAAATAAGAATAAAAATGACAATATCTCGAAAACGGTGCGTCGTAGCTAAAATCTAACGAACTAAAGCGGGTTCACAGAATACATCTACCGACAAAGTTTCAAGTGTGTAGTCTTAATAGTTTTGGAATAAGTGGCTGTGACATACGGACGGACAGACAGACTTGACGAATCAATAAGGGTTCCGTTTTTTGCCATTGGTCTATGGAACCCTAATAACTAGTAAAACTGCAATCTCTTTTTAGATCAAAGTCGGATAATCTAACCGTTATTACTGTTTTTCGAGGTTTGGTTCGAGGTGTTTACTGTTTTATAGTAAATAAGGGGTAATTTTTACACCTAAACGACTAAAAATGTATCGAGTATGGTGAAAAGTGTCGATTCTTACTCGGTAACTTAATGAAAAGTAGGAATCGAGTACTATATTACTCGGTATCCTAACCAAAGTATCGAGCATACTAGTACAGGTATCGATACTTTTTGCGGATCTCTATCTCCAGTTTGGTTCTAAGCAAGCTTCTTGACCGATCGATCGATAATTCAATCAAAACTTTTTATTACATATTACAAAGGCCTATTTATTTATTACGAAGTTTGATTCAGATGATGTTCTCTATGAGGAGCCCGTGGCGTAGTGACTGAAGATGATGATGATGATGAATGCTTCTTCCCTCTTGTCCGAAATAAACGGAGATTTGATTTCCGCGTTACCTACGTTTTCACTGAGGCAGAACGTTTTTATAAACTCCGTGTCCGACAAAACAACTATCTTCATCTTAAAATGTGATGCTACATTGTTGTAATCACTTTTATCGGAGAATTTATACGAGAAAACGATGAAAAAACCTCAATGGCCAATTTTGACAGATATCGCGATGACAACGCTATCGGCACAAACGTCAAATAGGAGCAGAATACCTATTTATGTTGCCGTGCTGCCGCTATTGTGACGCCATTGGTTAGTAGAATTCCGAAATGTATCAATAGCGGCTGGATAGCCGCTATTCAACTTTTTTGACAGGAGCAGAATACCAAAAGTGTCATTTTAAGCTATCGCCATGCTAACGACGTGCAATTGAACTGCATTGCATTTAGCAGAATTGAGACCCTCTGATCGAAAAACTGTTACAATGTCATTAGAATACGAAGGCAAATTTCGCCATCGTTTCCAAAGTTGTGATAGCTCAGGTAAGATACAAGCGGCATTGAAGCTAGAAGACCTCGGGTCAAATCAAGTCCGTCTTTTTTTATTTCTTTGTCAAATTTATTTTTTTGTGTAAATGTCTTGGGAGCCCTTTTCACTTCTGCTGGCACTCTTGTTTATTATTTTATTTTGTTAAAGTACATACATTGGACAAATAAAACATACTTACATAATTTTCATCGTTTCTTGATGGTGTGTTTAAATCATTAAAGGCAAATACCTGATGTAATAATAATACGTTTACATAGACGCATACAAGTAACATTATGTATTGATGTAAACGTTTTATTTTACTTCAGACTCATCATTCCATTGTATACGGTTTTTGCATCTGCAAAAAAGCGAGATAAAATAAGAAAGGAAAAACATACTTTACTTAATATTAAAAAGCCACTTACTCCCTTTTTACCCGTAGTCGTAGCATGAAAAACTATCGTCATGGTAATCGAATAGTAAAGTATACCGTCCTTCAACAGCTGTCATAATGCGGCTGTCAAGCATGTATTGAATTTCAGTTCCATATACTGCCAAAAGAGGTGCTGCTCAGGTTTTCATACAAAATAATGTGATCACGATAACGGTTACCATAACGACAGTTTTTGGTTCTACGGCTACCATCTTACATTGACATAAAAATAATACTTGAAAAATGGAAAATGAAGTATTTTAGAAAAAATCGACCCGTCTCACATTTTTTTTTCTAAAATACTTCATTTTCCATTTTTCAAGTAAGTAGGTATAAAAATTGCATTGTAAATGCAAAAAAGTAAAAATTTAAATAAAAATAATAGTCCAGTCAAAATAAATGCTTTCGTCGGTTACAGTTAAAGTACTTCGGGTGATAATAACATAAATGAATACTTGAAAAACCGGAAATCAGAATAATCCCTGATATTAACTACGTACTTGTTGGTTAATTAATCAATAAAGTATGAAAATACAATTTGAGTGTGAACAAATAATGGAAAACTGGTGATTTTGTTTTCATTGAGGAATAAAAAATCTCTTGTCAAGGTCAATTTATTTTTAAATATTCTATATCAAATTGTTTCTAATTTTATAACAATGATGGCATTCCGAGTGATATTTAATCGTGATAGAAATAGAATTACTTGCTTATCATAATCTAAATGGTATTCATAAAATAATATTCACCTAAAGTGACTTTTTTGTCTAATAATTATAAACGACCAAAACACAACTTTAGGTATTTCTCACGAACGCGTACCAGTATACCTACAAAATCACAATGAATGCTCAAAAAAATGGGAATACTATTATTTAAAAATAAATTATTTAAAGTTGCAATGAATGTGACCCCAAACCTTATTTTGCTTAGACTATAAATATTATTGTATTGTATCTTTCTCGTATCGTATGACTCTTCTGTTACGACAGTTGGTAGGTAATGAGATGAACACGTTATTTTCCGGCAAATCTATTTTTAATGACTGAATTTTAATACCATCAAGTCATTACAAGGAAATAACCCCTTCAAGCTAATTTGATGAATTAATCAAAATATCGCTGTTTGATGATGAATAAATTATTTTGTTGTGGATGGTTGTAATTTATTATTCAAAGCTATGTACTCGTATATGAATGAACATAATCCATACCTGACTACTGTCATCAACATTACTACTTTAAGGGCTGCCTACCAGATCAGGGCTGTGGCCGGGCCGTGATCCGACCACCAATCACTACACTAGCTTGGCCGGACACGACACTGAAGCTCCGCCACTAGTGATTGGCGGCGGATCACGGCCCGGCCACGGCCCTGATATGTGTAGACAGTCCTTGAGTTATTTTAAATCAATTTTATTAAACAAAAACATCACTGCCAAAATCAAAGTAAAAAGTATAATAACAGGCTCTCATTGCAGTCGGGGTACCATGCTGTGGAATGCTTAAATGCTTAAATGTTGAAGGTTCCTGACTGCAATGGGAGCCGTTTTTAACTGAAAGATTTGTATTTTTGTATGTAACGAATAAACTCAAAAAGTACTAGACCGATTTAGAAAATTCTTTCACCGTTAGAAAGCTACAGTCTTCCCGAGTGACATAAGCTATATTTTATCCCGATATTCCCACGGGAACGGGTACCACGACGACTAAACTCAAAAAGTACTGGACCGATTTAGAAAATTCTTTCACCGTTAGAAAGCTACAGTCTTCCCGAGAGACATAGGCTATATTTTATCCCGATATTCCCACGGGAACGGGTACCACGCGGGTGAAACCGCGGGCGGCCGCTAGTATTGAATATTTAAATATATAACCTAGCCTAGCCATAGAAGCAGTAGGGGGTTTAGTGGGTAGGGCCTTAGCGGCAAGTCCCACATACCTTCGGGATGCATAACCGCATTCCCCCTACTATAAAAAAGGCATTACCACTTACACCCAGACCCGAGGACATAATTTTAAAGTTCGTTTTCAAGTTTACCTACCGGGAATCGAACCCTCTAGAGATATCGGACCTTGAAACTGGTGCGTACACCACTCGGCCACGGAGATTATCAATCATCTTGGATATATAATAATACTAGCTGTGCCCGCGACTTCGTTCGCGTGGAATAGTGACTTTCGGCAGCATTTTTCATTTTTTTAGCTAATAAGGTTTTTCGTTTTTTTTGTGTATTTATTTTATATAAATATTAGTTTAGCGCTATGATACATATTAACACATTAAAAAAATATTTCACATTGCCTTCCGCCCGCGGTTTCGCCCGCCTGTACTACACGACGTTATCTCGAGGGAAAGTTATATTTTCCCGGGATATCATTTAGTCTTTGTCACTCTCTTGCTCCTAAAATATCCACATACTAAAAAAACACGCCGATCCGTTGCTCCGTTTTGACTTGAAAGACGGATATACAAACAATACAAACAGTATGTCAAAAGAAAGAACTTATCACGCTGAACAACTTCTCTTAAGATGCTATCTCATATAGTTTAACCTGGCTGCTAGGGTTCCACATCAGCTGGCCTAGCATGAACGGCTTTTATCATGCGTTATAATATAGCACGTCATGCTGTATTGCTTACCTACCCCACTAAGGTGGAAGCAAGACAGCAGGACGTGCTATATCATATCGCGTGATATAATGATGGTAATGCTAGCCAGGCAGGTGTACCAAGACCTTCAAACTTTGTACGTCAATAGAAAATGCTCATCACATTTAACAATTTTCCATAAGACGGTATTTTTATATCTCTCATAGTTTGGCTGGACTGCTATAGTTCCACATCGGCCATTCTGATCTTCTAAATAAGTTATAGCCTACCTATAAGTTGGCGACAACTAATAGCTATATAACAGAAAAAGTTTCATTAAAATCCGTTCAGTAGTTTTTGCCTGATACGTGGACAACAGACAGACAGACAAAAAATTCAAAAACTATATTTTTGGTATCTGTTCCGTTTAAGAAGACCCTTGGTGGTATTTTTTTCTATTTCTTTTCAATGTATACAGCCCCTGCACCGGCAAAAAAATATGGATATGGACATGGGCTTCATTTGACATTTGATGCCCATATTTTGTGCTTTTAAGGGCATAATATGGGCTTCAAATGTCAAATGAAGCCCATGTCCATACCCATAATTTTTAGCCGGTAGCCCCCTGAATAGAATCGCATACAGTTTTATAATAAGTATGAATTATATTATTTATTTACTTAATATACACGGTAATTTTTTATCACCCCGGATAAAATTAAAAGGATTATTCTGCTCATGAACACAAACAATTTTAATTTTATTATGGGACCAACACTAAAATCGCAAAAAAACAGCTATTCCATACAAAAGTGCAAAAATATTTAATCAAAATGTATGGAACAGCTGATATTTTTTCGTGATTTCAGTGTTGGTCCCTAAAAGTTGTTTGTCTTCATGAGTAAAATAATCCCTAAAAATATCCGGGGTGATAAAAAAATACCGTGTATCCATACTAATATTATAAATGTGAAAGTGTGTTTGTTTGTTTTTGTTTATTTGTTTGTTTGTTTGTTTGTTTGTTTGTCCGTCTTTCACGTTAAAACGGAGCAACGGATCGATGAGATTTTCGGTATGGGGATAATTTGAAAGCTGGAGAGTAACATAGGCTTCTTTTTATCCAGGAAAATTATAAAATATTAAATGCTTATTTTGTATAGAAAACCGTTAAACTGTCATACTTCACACAACTGTCATTTCTTAGCCGCTTCCAAAGAGTAGGTATGTCAAAGAGTATGTAATCACTGACATTTTTGCCGCTTAGGATTACTTTTTTTTAATAAGTGACATTGTGTCAGGCAGTTTAAACGAAGTTCGTGTCCAATAAAATTTATATGGCAAAACAACGTTTGCCGGGTCAGCTAGTATTACATAAACAGTACCTACGTATTAACACATTAAAAATTTATACCAACTTCAACTTCTTCAAACTTTTATTTGCAGACTAAGTGTTACATAGCCTTCCGCCCGCGGTTTTGCCGCGTGTACTACACGACGTTTTTCCGTGGGAATGTGATATTTTTCCGGGATAAAATTAGCCTATGGGACTCTCTAGCTCCTAAACTATCCACATACTAAAAAAACAGGTCGATCCGTTGCTCCGTTTTGACGTGAAAGACGGACATACAAACAAACACACTTTCACATTTATAATATTAGTATATATTGTATGTCAAAAGAAAATACTTATCACGCTGAACAACTTCTCTTATGATGCTGTATTTGTATCTCTTATATAGTTAAGCTGGGTTGCAAGGGTTCCAAATCAGGAGTACCAGACCTTCGATATTTTCGGTCAATAGAAAATGTCCATGACGTTAAAAAACTTTTCTTAAGACGCTATGTTTGTATCTCATATAGTTTAATCTGTCTGCTAGGGTTCCACATCAGGTGTACCAGACCTTCAAACTTTGTACGTCAATAGAAAGTGCTCATCACGTTTAACAATTTTCAGTAAAACGGTATTTTTATATCTCTCATAGTTTGGCTGGACTGCTATGGTTCCACATCAGAAATTGCGATCTTCAAAATAAATATAGCTATATGTTGGCAAGGACCAATACCTGTATAACAAAAACCTTTCATCAAAATCCGTTCCGTAAACTTTTTTGCCGACGTCATCACACGAAAAAATTCATCCCCTGTTTTCACCCTCTTTAGGGTAGTTTTTTTTACAAACTTTGAATGTCGTATTTATTTATCTAATCAAAAGCCTATAAAATAATTTTGAAGCTTCTAGCTTTAAAAATGACGTAATTTCCATACAAACTTTCATCCCCTATTTCAACCCCTTACAGCCCTTTGTTCACATAAAAAAGTAGCCTATGTCCCTTCTCAGGCTCTAGACTATCTCTGTACCAATTTTTATTCAAATCGGTTCCGTAGTTTAGGCGTGATTGTGTAACACACAGACAGACAGATTCGCATTTTCGCATTTATAATATAAGTAAAAGTAATAATATGGTTATTTCACATTTAAACAAACCTAGCAAATCATTTAAAATGAAGTATTTAGAAAAAAACTACACGTCTCACAACCAGCGATGGGACTCGAACCCACGACCTTTCGCTATCCGGGCGACTGGCTCTATGCCTAGCAAACATATTTCAACATTGTAAATCATCAAAACATGCAGAGTAAAATATTAGAATTAATAAATCACACCATCACATCATTTACTATCACATTTTTCCTACAAAATTGCATTGTGAATGCATAAAAATAATATTAAATCTCAATATGGCTGTTTCATCTTAATCGATTGTTAAACATTTGTAAAAATGTTTCTTTCGGATGCAAGGGTTTCCTCACATTGATGAAGCAACGCTGGCCTACAGCGTAACAAGTGATAGCAAAATTCGACGAGTCGTGTAAGCCTTTCGGTAGCTTAGTTGGTCAGAGCATCGGGCCGGATTCCCGGAGGCGCGGGTTCGAATCCCGCCTGAAAGCTACTTATTAGGGCTCGTGGTTTTTTACTATCACATTTTTCCTATAATAAATCACAGTTCAAAACTGAATAGTTTTTCATCGGTACCACAATAATAAAAATAATAAATAATAAAATAGCTTTATTAATTCCACATTCATAATAATAACATTAATTTTAAATCACAAATTAATTTCATTAAATTATAAATAAAAGTTTATGAGATAAAGATATAAAATGATTCAATAAGATAATATTAATATTATGAATTCATGCAAATTCGATATTATATTTTATCATGTCAAATAGATTAAAATTAAAATAAGTACATTATAGTGATTTGATTTTATATGGACCCCTAACGGGTAAAAGCCTCCTCCAAAATGTCCCATTTTTGTCTGTCTTTGGCTGTCTCTGTCCATTTTTCCCCGCTACTATTATCAGCTCATCTTGCCATCTACAATTAGGTCTACCAACACTTCTTGTCCCGGGTGGTCCTGTCCATCCAAGAAGTCTTGACGTCCATCTGTCATCAGTGTATCTAGCAACATGACCCGCCCATCTCCATTTCTGGCCTTAAGCGAACAATAGAGCATCCGTCACTTTAGTTCTATTTCTTATGTCAGTGTGTCTTTTCTTGTCTCTAAGTTTAATATTTAAGCAGCTCCTCTCCATCGCTCTCTGTGTTGTTTGAATCTTACAGCTAGTCATGTTGTTAAAGTTCCAAATTTGGCACCCGTCAGTTAAACTAGGTAGAATAACTGAATCCATCGCTACCTTTTTCAGTGTTACGGGGAGCTTGGATTTGAATATCTCTTTGTTAGCCCAATATTTTTTCCAAGAGATCGCTGCTCTTCTATGTACTTCTTCTATATTTCTTTCTTTTCTAAACGACAGTTGTTTCCCAAGATAGACATATTCTTGTACGTAATCTAGTGGCTGTTTATTGATGAGTATATTGATTTGATCGTGGTTAGTCATTAATTTTGTCTTTTCAAGATTCATTTCCAAACCAACTCTAGTACTCGCTAGTTGTAGATCTGATAACATTGTATTTAGTTCTGAGGGGTCTTCGGAAAACACAATGATGTCGTCAGCGAATCTTAGATGGCTTAGATTTTTTCCGTTGATGTTTATTCCTTTTTGTGTCCATGGTAGGTCTTTCATGATGTTTTGTAGTACAACTATGAACAGTTTCGGTGAAATCGGATCGCCTTGTCGTACACCTCTTCTAATTTTTATTTCTTCACCCTTTCTGTCTAATTTTATTCTACTTGTGCTGTTGTGATATACATTTTTTAGTATATTTATATATTTTTCGTTAATTTCCTGATTCCGTAGAGCTTCCCAAATACTTTTATGTGAGATAGAGTCGAAAGCTTTTTTGTAGTCTATAAACGCGACATATAGTGGTTTTCTGAACTCTAAGTATTTTTCTATGATTAACTCTACTACTTGTATATGATCAGTGGTACTATAGCTCTTTCTAAACCCTGCTTGTTCGATGGGTTGGCACATGTCTATTTTTTCAGATATTCTGTCAAGTATACATGAGGCAAAAAGTTTATAGAGACAAGGTAAGAGACTTATTGGACGATAGTTACCAATGTCAGCTGGATCTCCTTTTTTGTACAGTAGAGTTATCTGTGAATCTGTCCATTGTTTTGGCACCAATTCCTTATCCAATATTTTGTTGAATAGGATGGTGAGCGGCGTCAGAAGTAGAGTTCTTTCATATTTGATGCATTCGTTGGTAATTCCGTCTTGTCCGGGGCTCTTTTCTATTTTTAGTTTCATTATTTGTTTTAGAACTTCAGGTTCATTGAACTTTTCTATTGTATCTGTATTCTGTGGCTGACTGTATGATTCCATTTCAGAGGGCAAAGATGGTATCTTGTCGTACAAATCTTTGTAAAAATTTGTGGCTATGTTTATAACATCCGACCTTGAGCTGGTTTTGGTTGACCCAGGTTGGAGTGAGGGAATCCAGTTTTTTGTTTTATCTAGTTCTTTAAACGCTTTCTTGGTAGATCTAGAGGTTTCTATGTGTCTTTTCAAAGTGTTATATCTATGATTTTCGTAACATTTCTTTATTTCCTTATTAGTTTGCTTGTAGAGGCGTTTCAGTTCTTCTTTATCATTTTCATTTAGTTTGTTTTTATTTTGTAAACAGTTTCTTTCTTTCATTAGTTCTATCGCTTTGTTAGATAATATTTTTCGTTTTGTTGTCTTTATTGTGTTAAGGCTTTCTTTTACCAGAATGCTGATACAGAACAACAGTAAGCATTGAATTCGGTTGGTCATCCATAACTGATTCAGATTAGAACTAATTACATGTCCCTGATTTATGGAGAGCCAGATCTGATATGCACGAACGCTCGGAAACAAAAGCGAACTCGTATTCGCAGTGCAGTTTTTAGGTTATCCTCGCAGTTGACACAATTTTTGGGCGACACGATACAATTTGAGTAACAATAACAGCCCAATATGAAAATATATTCTAACAAGCGCATTTTTGGACAGCATTTAATTTCGTCTCTTTCGATACAAACACTCGTCGACGGTGTGCACATGCATTTAGACCAGTGAATAAGACACTAATGCCCGAATACTCGTACGCTACTTACCTTTGGGAGCGTCTCAAACTTCGCCCTGTCACTTTAAATGTCAAACGTATGAAAGAGATGCCATGATGTTTGAGACGCTCCCAAAGATGATTTGTGTTCGAGAATTAGGGCGTAATGCCCGAATACTCGTACGCTACTTCTTCATCATCATCATCATCATGTCAGCTGAACGACGCCCACTGCTGGGCATAGGCCTCCCCCAAGGATCTCCACAACGCTACTTAGTAAAATAAAATTGATAAAATCGCCTTAATAAAATTGAGGCCTTGCATATTTTTTTACTTGTTAGTATTAAATTCAACAAATAATGTTAAATTTCATCGCTTTATCATGTATTTGGCCACATTAAAAATCATGTTTTTATGCGATTTTGATAACGTTCATTAGTGTCATTCGTAAATACACGTAAATGAATTAGTTTGTTACTTTAATCAATAGTATCAGGTCGTATCTAACAACGTTATTAAAACAGTTGAATAGCAATTTTTGCAAAATAGTTTTTGCACACTGTCGGCGCAAGTTGAGTTCCTAATTCTCCTCTGTTTGTTAAAAAGACAAAAGGCAATATTGCGAAGTGAAAGTAACGCTGATAAAGAAAGCTTATGAATTGTAAAATGTTTTGGTATTTATATACCAGTACCACAAATATGCTATAAACTCTTGGAACGCTACACTTGTGGGGAAAAATAAATCAACCTGGTTTCTCTGATTTCATCAATTTGCGACATACCCAACCACAGCGTGACTGAATCGAGCATAACCATATAGCTGTTATCACTGCGTGGATGACCAGTGTACTGGGTTTTGTGGTCTACATGTCTTTCAAAATTACACTGTCAATTTTCTTGCTTGACGAAGCTTAAATATTACATACTAGCTGTTGCCCGCGACTTCGTACGCGCGGTGTAGTGACTTTTGTGTTAGTTTAGTTTATGTGTGTTTGTTGCCCAGATTTCATAACGCTCTTCTTGAAATCCTATTCTCTACTAAAAGGGTCTAAAGAATATCGAATATGCAGGCTAGGGTATG